>LBNU01008806.1:27294-41570 GCA_014162995.1 Artemisia annua
AAAAACAACAACCAAAAAAAAAAAAAAAAAAATAAAAGAGAAAAAACAAAATTTAGATATAACTAATGATTAGAATAATCATTTATATGTTTTATGAAAAATTAAAAACAAAAATGAATATGCATAATAATTAAGGTGTTTTAAATAATTAGTCAAACTATTTTAATGATTATATTATCGTTAGTGCTCACTTAATTTTAACAAGTAATAAATTTAATGACTAATAAATAATAATTGCTTGTTTAGTAGAAGAATTGTGTATATTTATAGGGACCCTAAGTAAATTTGGTTTGGGTTTATTAATTACCTTGTCCATGCATATATGCCGGCCACATGGTATTGACCAATCATCGGTAATGGTCTTAAGACATAAGTTATAGGGTTTGTTAAGAAACTTCGCAAAATTAGTTACGGTCAACATTTCAACAATGTAGATGTATAAGTCACAACTTGTGATTGCATTTAACATTTGGGTGTACTATATCGCTTGCTCTGAATGATGTACCTTGAGAATTCCTATATACACAATAATTAAAGACACACTTTTATTGACTTGGTTCATATACGAGTCACATAAATTGTTTAGCTCAAAAGATGTATAAGAATTCCCCCAAGGTTCTCTAATTTTTGTGATATTTTGTTTATTATAACTTGTCATATATTCAAAACTTAAAACCAAACATTATGCGGCTGATTGTCTAAAAATGTATTTTACTTGTGACTTTTTGAGTTATATGTAACATCGTTTCAATTGGATTATTCAATAATTAACTTTTTTAAATTTTGATTATTCTATGTATTGATTTAAGTAATTTTGAGTATCAGAATGAAGCATTTTTGGAATTGATTTATATAATTATCGAAATTCAAAATGTTAGTTATTAAATAGTCTTATTGAAATAACGATACATATAACTTAAAAAAATATCAAGTAATATGCATATTCAGATCATTATACCAACATTAAATAACTAGAAATGTTACTTTTAGTGACATATATAGTTTCATATTTTAGTCACGGAAATAATTTCTATTCCGAATACATAACAATATCATGTATACCGACATTCCCTTATCTTATCCCTTATCTTATCGCAATATTATTACGACACTCCCACTACCAAGTACAAATCGGGTCCTTGGTTCCAAATTGTGATTAAAATTAGACTTCACTACAAGAAAAAGTTGGTTAGTGACAAGAATTTTTTTAGGTCACTATATCGATGAAAATAGTGACGATATAATTTATGGTCGTTATTTTTGTCATCGGTATAAAGTCAGTGACGAAACTTAAAAGTGGTCACTATGTAGTCACTAAATTACATGCTAGGTAATTTTTTATCTAGAATAGTGATGAGAAATTAGGTCATTGACATTTATAAAATAATAGTGATGATATAATTTCATGAGTTGCGATTTCTTTGAAACAAAAGAATTTGCAATCAAAATAAAAATCATCACACATTTATATAATAATACATCTCTATCAATTGGTATTATCAGCCTGCTATGCCCTTGTTTGTTTGTAGCATGATTTCTTGAATAAACAATCTCAAATTAAGCTGTGATGATCCTCCCTCTTCTAATACTTTTTCTGCCATTTCTTTGAAATATTTAGCCTTTTCTCTTCTTGTTTCTGCTTCCGGGCCTTCACTCATTACTCTCGTTGCAGCATTGCAAACATCGTCTCGTTTAACTTGTATCCCAACTCCATCTTCATCCTCTAAATGAATCACTCTTTTAGCCCCAACTTCCAAACCAGTACCCGCAACTTGAACAGCCAACCTCTCGTTAAAAAACTGCTCTGCGAATTGTGGCCATGTGATCATTGGCAAACCAGCACAAATTCCTTCGATGGTTGAGTTCCAACCACAATGTGTCAAAAACGCACCAACGGCTGGGTGCGATAGGATCAGCACTTGTGGAGCCCATCCGCGGACAAAAATCCCTCTTCCTTTCACTCTATCTTCAAACCCTTCTTCAGCTAACCATTTTTCTATCACTTCGGTTCGACTTCCACCTTTTACGACCAAAATAAATGGGATTTTTGAATCTTCTAAGCCTAGAGCGAGTTCTATGAACTGTAATGGTGTTAATCGTGTAAGGCTCCCTAAACAAGCATAGATCACACTCGATTTATGTTGTGAATCAAGCCACTTTATGCAGTAATGGTTATTGATAGACTTGTTGCTTCCACGTTGAGCTTTATCCAAATCGTTTTTGTTGGAATTTGAAAATGGTCCAATACACCAAACTCTACCTTGTTTTATCTTACGATATTCGTCGATATATCTTTTTTCCAGCTCCTCGAAACTGTTTATAATTATTCCGTATGCTCCTAATTCGGTCGCTCTAACTTGTTCACGAATACTCTTCAATTCCTTTCCTCTTGCGCTGTTGCCCGAGTTGAATAGCCCGGGCAACTGGGATTTAGTCATTGTTATTTTATCGGGCAAACCCGGCAAGACAAATGGCTCTGATTCCGCCACATGTTCCTGAACCTTGGAGACACATAAATTGTGTGTCGCTAACTGAGTGAAACAACTCATACCATCAAAAATAACCCAAGGAAGTTGAAACTTTTTAGCGACATCCGCTGTCCATGATAAATGTTTGTCAGAAATGATACAACTCGGTCTAGGTTTAAGTTCATTAAACACGTCTTCTAGCGGTTTTTGAAGCATAGCACATGCGTCGAAAAAGTTCTTTGACAAACTAAATGTCGGTAACTCATCGACACTTTCACATTCGTTGGGTAATCCGTTCTCTGTGGTAGGGAACCGTAGTTGAAGGATATGGAGAGGAAGTCCGGATGCTATGGCACGGTCCAGGACCGAGCCATACCGTTCAGCGTTACGAGGCGTGATGACAATGGTGACTGTCACTGATTGTTGTGCTATGAGCTTGGCCATGTCAACCATTGGAATGAGGTGACCCGGGCACATTAAAGGTATGATAAGCATGTGAAGATTGGAAGCCATAAGTATTATATTTTGTATGACTACGATATTGTTTTGAGTTGTGATGTGATAATGCTAATGGATATTTTTGAGAATTCGAGTGTCCTTATATGCTGAAAGTTTGTGGGACATGGTGTAACTTAAAAACTTTTCACAAAATTATTTAAGAACAAATGTAGATATTGTCTTTTTCTTTCCGGCACCTATAAATAAACAACTTGTGATTGCATTTAACATTTGGGTGTACTTATATCACTTGCTCTGAATGATTTACCTTGAAAATTCTTATATACACAATAACTATTAATTCTACTTATGCACATTTAGTTGTTGCATTACCCTGACTAGAAACAACCATATATTAACTAAAAGACTCACTTTTACTGACTTGGTTCATATATGAGTCACGGAAATTGTTTAGCTAAAATGATGTATAAGAATTCCCCAAGGTTCTCCTATTTTTGTGACATTTTGTTTATAATAACGCGTCGTATATTCAAAACTTAAAGCCAAATATTAGACGGCTAGTTGTCGGAAAATGTATTTTATTTGTCACTTTTGAGTTATATGTTGCATTGTTTCAACGTTAAATAACTAGAAATGTTACTTTTAGTGACATGGTTTCATGTTTTGGTCACGGAAATAATTTCTATTCAAAATAAATAACAATATCATGTATACCGACTTCCCCTTATCTTATCCTAATCTTTACCGAACAATAAAGAGACCGTTTGTCCGTGGGGTGTCGGTATGCTATTTGTATGATGTATTGAAGAACCTTCCTAGAAGCAAAATAAATGGTTATTTCGTAACCAAATTGTGTTTTGCTATTAGAGGGTACCGCACGTATAATCTAGTTGCATGTGCAGCTGAGAGTTTTTATTCAACTAATAATTCTTTTTTTTTCAACTATAGTAAAACCCATATAAATTAAAGTGTTGTAAATAAGATATTTGATTAATTTAGCGAGATATTATTATATCAATAAATTAATAATTTATTAATTTAAAAAGTTTTACATATAACCTTTAAATTTCAAAGTCTAATATTAGTTATAATGTATATTAGTTAGAGATTAAAAATAAATTAGAAAAATAAATTTTAATTAACATTTTAGGAATTCCCATTCACAAATTAATTGAATTGTCAAGTTTATTGTTTTTGAATAAGTAAAAAGTTAGCTTCGCTGGGACAAGTTTCAGTTACGTATGACCTTAGTTGAATTAATTGAATTTGTATAAATTTCAATTACGTATGCTTTTTATATATATATGGAGTTTTTTTAGTAATTATTAATTTATAGTTTTTTGGGACCAATATATGTATACCGGGGTTTCAAAAAATTTATTATCTTATTATTTTATCGATTGGATCTAAATTTGTACTGGCCCCAAATTTGAATCAGACAAATTATTAATTTTATCGAAATTATTAATTTATCGAATATTAACTTGGAGTGGTTTTACTGTAGTATATGTTATGCACCCATGAGACTTTGACATGAATTTAATTAACGTGTTTTTATATTAGTCACAATAGACAATACATCTTAATTTTAATTATTTGTACATATAAATTACTCCCTCCGTCCCAAATTTATTGTCCAGTGTTGACTTTTTTAGTCTTTCTTCTTCAACTTTGACTTTATATATTTTTGTGGGTGTTATATAATATTTGATGCAATATATATAAATGGATTGGGTTTTAAGTCTACTTTTCAATGGTATAATTTCTCATCAAGTATTATATAATAAAAAAAATATAATTGTGGTCAAAGTTAAACCACTTTGACTTTGAAAATTCAAAGTGGACAATAATTTTGGGACGGAGGGAGTATATATTATCTGATTTAATAATACAATTTGTTAAGAATGAAAACTTTTATCTTCTAAATTTCTATTTTTGCATAACAAAGTCTATCCGAGCATATACATATTTTTCCAATAAGATATTTTTTATAATATTTTTCTATAACAAATTCTTGGAATGAAGTCACACCCAAAATTTCTTCAAGATTGTCAAAGTGGAAAATTAAATCCCTATCTATCGGTGGGCGTCTTACATTACTCAAGTCGGTTCTCACAGCTATCCCTCTATACCATATGTCGTTATTTAAAGTTCCTTTTGAAATTTTAAACTTAATGGAATTAATTCATCAGAATTTCTTCAATGGTGTCAATGGATCAGAGAGAAAAATGGTTTGGATAGGTTGGGAACATATTATGGCGTCTAAGAAGAATTGAGGTCTTGGGGTATCTAGTTTTTATGCTCTCAACCGTGCTCTTTTATTCAAATGGGTTTGGCGTTTTATTACTCAAGGATCCTCGTTATGGTCTAGATTCGTAAAAGCAATTCATGGTGTTAGAATAGATCTCGAAAATCACAACTCTACCGATAGAAGCTATATTTGGCTTGATATAGTTCGTAACCTCTCTGCTCTTACCCGAAAAGGGATCGATCTATTAGCCATTGTTAGGAAGAAGGTTGGAAATGGAATATAGAATACTTTATTTTTGGTCGATACTTGATTAGGTGAGGTTGCCTTGAAAACTCAATATCCAAGGTTATATGCTTTGGACTTGTGTAAAGACATTTCGGTGGCTGAAAAAATAAGTGACACTTCTTTAGACCTTTCTTTTCGTCGTCAACCTAGAGGAGGGGCTGAAGAGGAGAAATTTCGTGACTTAAGTTTCCGCCTTTCAGAAGTAATGCTCCCTCAAATGATCGATCGTTGGGTTTCGACTTTGCACTCTTCAGGTAAGTTTTCGGTAAATCGGTTCATAAATTGACGATACTCTTTTACCAATGTCAGGAGTTCCAACAAGATGGACGAAGTTGGTTCCTATCAAGGTAAACATCCTAGCTTGGAGGATTCGATTGGATAGATTGCCAACTAGGTTGAATCCTTCCTCTCGAGGCTTGGAGATTCCTTTGATTCTATGTCTTTTATGTAACGAGTTTCTGGAGACTACTTCTCATGTCTTCTTCTCTTTCACTTTAGCTCGTCAAGTTATGAGCGAAGTCTTGCGTTAGTGGGAGCTCGGCGATTTCTCCTTCAACTCCTATGGAGAGTGGCTTAATTGGATATGTAATCTCAACTTACCTACGCATATAAAGGAGGTCCTTGAAAGCACTTGTTATGTGACGTGGTGGCTTATTTGGCGGTTCAGAAATCAATGCTTATTTGGATCTTGTCAGCTTAGAAGGGAGCTTATTTCTGATGATATTGTTCAAATGTCTTTTTTTTGGATTTCTAGCCGTTGTTAATCTAAGCTCAATTGGACTACTTGGATGCAAAATCCAAATCTCATAAACTTGTAATCTTTTCAAGCTTCTTGCTAGTTTTCTAATAAAATCGTTGTTCAAAAAAATATTGTATGGTTAAAATACTTGTGCACATGCGAGTTTTTACATAAAATTTTCATTATATATTAATATTGATTAATATATTACATAGTTTTTTGTTGGACGAATGATTTGATTTTTTTTAACTGACATGATGTTGACGCTGATATTGTTTAAATTTAGCTATTAATATCATGTATTAGACATTATGCATATTTAATAGCACGTATTGACCTTTAAAAAATGCATTTTTAGATATTATTATTTGAGCTTTAAAAAGTATTTACATGGGTTGTTGCTATATGCACAATATTGTGTATATGTTTTCATCTAACAGTAAACCGTGAGGTTATGCTTATATTTTGATATTTATATTCATGTTAATAATAATTTTAGCTATACTTAGTTTTTAAACTGTGCACATGCAGTTAAACTTAAAAAATAAGAACATGAGTCTTTATTGAACGTCGATAATTAAAAACAATAACTTTTCCGAACAATCTTACTTAATATCATAAAGAGAAATAACCTCACAATAAATCGTGTTGTCACTTTCATATTGTCACTCCCCGCTAAAGCGGAACACGATGAGCAACGGTGTGAGGCACAACACAAAGATATAGTTAACACCATGATTTAAAGAAAAACATCATATATTTCAATAAGTTTTACAACAAGTTTCGGAAAAAAACAAATTATATTACGTTTAAACACAAGATACCAACCATAAAACATTCGCTTTTTTAAACATAATACAACATTCACAAAAGTGTGCACATACAATTTCCTTCCTAAACGTCCACTTTATTGAAGATCACCTGAAAAGCATGTCAAAAACGCGTCAACTATCAAAATAGATGGTGAGGTCACATGTTTTCAAGAATGCAGACATTTCAACAAAATGTTACCAAGGTAAAATGATATCCATCTTACTATCATGAGCCCATTTTGTACTAGGCTCATAACAAATAATTTTAAGGCGATAGTATGCATTCCCGTTACAGTGGGAAAGAAGGATTTGCCCGACTTAACTCCGATACAGTGGAGTACAACTCCCATTACCGTGGGAAAAAGAGATTGGTTTACCCTAATAGCGTTATTCATAATATGCAAGGCTTAACTCCATTACACTGGAGTGAGTTCACGTTACCGTGAGAAGAAGTTAACAAGTAGTGTAATACCACTGGTACAGAATATGATATTGGTCACGCCAGAAATGTGTGACGATATGCATATAGCCACACACGTTTTTTTCGTTGTGTGTCACCAAAGGTGGCATATGGTCACATAGTTGAGTTCGTGGCCTTTTTCATCGAAAAAGAGTGACCAAAACCCCGAATATGTGTGACAATTAGGCACACGTTTTGTTGGATTAGTCGGTATCAGTGACCGTAAACACCTTATAGTCACACGAATGTTTTTTTAGAGTAACTATTGTTCGTCCTTTGGCCACATAAATATATAATATATGTGACATTTGAGATGATTTTTTCTAGTAAATGTGTATTTTGTGTGATTATTTCCCGTCCTGTGGCCACATGAATATACAATAAATGTGACGTTTGTGATGATTTAGTCACACAGTGGGTGTTGTTTTTTGGGAGTTAGTCACATACAATTTAAAACAAAGTGGCCAAAAGTGTTAATAAGCGTGACCATATGCTGTTTAAAGTGAAGAAATGTGTATTTTGTGTGACTATTTATCATCCAATGGCCACATGAAGTTTATGTTTGCGTGGCCTTTTGTAATATTTAGTCACACAAAGCATGTTTTTTTTGTATTTAGTCACATACAATTTAAAACAAAGTGGCCAAAAGTGTTATTAAGTGTGACCATATGCTGTTTAAAGTGAAGAAATGTGTATTTTGTGTGACTATTGATCATCCAATGGCCACATGAAGTTTATGTTTGCGTGGCCTTTTGTAATATTTAGTATTTTTTTGGGTATTTAGTCACATACAATTAAGCAAACAGTNGTTTGTGATGATTTAGTCACACAATGGGTGTTGTTTTTTGGGAGTTAGTCACATACAATTTAAAACAAAGTGGCCAAAAGTGTTATTAAGTGTGACCATATGCTGTTTAAAGTGAAGAAATGTGTATTTTGTGTGACTATTGATCATCCAATGGCCACATGAATTTTCTGTTTGCGTGGCCTTTTGTAATATTTAGTATTTCTTTTGGGTATTTAGTCACATACAATTAAGCAAACAGTGGCCAAACGCGTTAATAAGTGTGACTAGATGCTGTTTAAAATGAAGAAATGTGCATTTTGTGTGACTATTGATCATCCATTGGCCACATGAAGTTTATGTTTGCGTGGCCTTTTGTAATATTTAGTCACACAAAGCATGTTTGTTTTGGGTATTTAGTCACATACAATTACGCAAACAGTGGCCAAAAGTGGTAATAGGTGTGACCATATATATGCTGTTTAAAGTATAGACATGTGTATTTTGTGTGACTATTGATCATCCAATGGCCACATGAATTTTATGTTTGTGTGACCTTTTGTAATATTTAGTCACACAACGCATGTTTTTTTGGGTATTTAGTAACATACAATTAAGCAAACAGTGGCCAAAAGTGTTAATAAGTGTGACCATATGATGTTTAAAGTGCAGACATGTGTGTTTTGTGTGACTAATGTTCATTCAATGGTCACATGAATTTTTAGTTTGTGTGGCATTTTGTAATATTTAGTCACACATCGAATTAAACAAAGAGTGACCAATAATGTTAGTACTGCTAGTACTACGTAGTACTGCTGGAGCAGAGTTACTACTGCTAGTATATATATAAAACATAATGGATATAAATGAAGCAAATATATATACAATTGTATTTCAAATTGAATAAAAGTCGAATGTATATAAATGAACCAAATATATATATATATACAATTGTAATGTCGTATATAATCAAATTCTCAACTACCATAAGTTAAAACCTGTTGACTCTTCGCCGCCTTAGCTTGCTTTTGCAGGGTTTCACTAGACCAAATGTTTTCGCTTCGTTGGTACTAATTTTAGTCTAGGATTTTTTTTTCTGACATCTCGTTGGACAGTTGCTTGACCAATAGATCTTTTTTTTACGCTCGCGTCTCTCATTATCAAGTTGAGTTTGATGTAACTCAAGTCTTTCATCAGTTTCTTTTCTGCTTCGAGGAAGATTAAAATACCTCTTATATGTAACTCCACTTCCCACTTCTCTTGCATAACCTCCATTTTCCTTACCAAACACAACTGTCATGGCATCAGTGCCATCATCAACATTCAAGGTTCCTTACTTGATCTTTTCATCAGCTTCTTTCTGCAAAAAAAATATGGGAAATGTTGGTATTAAAAGTTAGTACGGCTAGTACACAGTTAATGCTGCTTGTATATAAGCATGATAATAGAATTTGCAGTCAAATTTACAAGTTTATCTGCCAATGATCTAATCTCAGCATCTTAAGATTCCCCGTATTTGTTTTCCCTTCCTTTGATCCACAATACACTACGCCATTAGTTTTACCTGTGAATAATAATTTTCCATTTCTTCCTCTATCTGCTGACGTAACTCATCCTATAAACAGATGTTATGAACCGTAAGAAACCAAGACACTAATAATGCTGCATAATATAAGATCTGTCAACCATGAAACAGTAAAAATATACATGGGTTGGCTTTTTGTGACTGAGATGGAGCATACCCACGCCTCAATTTATGCAGTATTATTAGTGCCTTGGTTTCTTACACTATAAGCGAATTTTTAGCCAGGAATCCCACGTATCATCCTCACCCGTGAAAATAGCATGTAGCCCCTGCAAGAAACAAGTAACGTGCTTAATGCTAACATAAAAGACGACAAAATTAGATGTCCCAAATATAAGTTTAGCATCAAAAACCAACATACCAAGTCCGGGGTAGACCCTTGCATATCAACTCGGGCAACAAATAATCCAGATGGTTGAAATGTTCTGCGGTGCCAAACCTGTAACGAATAAATGTCAAACACATTACCAAGCAAGCAAATCACGCACATTTGGTACAAATGAAACAGTTTCACAAAAAACAACCATATTTGAGTTAATTTCCTATATAATAGATGTTATGTTAATCTTTTAATATATCACTTACGCGACTGCGATAAGCAAACTCCAACTGTTCAGCAACATCCTCCCGGAGTGGAAACCAATTAAGACTCCCTTTATGAGCAAAACAGTGGCCTCTTAGAACACGTCGATTGTCTCCATTCCAATAAACAGGAAAACTATGTCGTATTAATAAGTCTACCTGCAACGATTACCACCACACGAATTTATAATCAAAAACATGTTTTAGGCTAGTTTTAATCCATGAAAATCAATATAAATCGTTTTATATTCGATTACACATTTAAGAAAATATAAATTAAATATGTGTTTGAGCATACCCATGAACAGAGTAGGATAGGTGAGATGAGGGTGATGGTGGCTTGACTGTGATGGTGGTGGATGTGGTGGTTATCTCGAACCAAACAACCGAAGCAAACAAACTCACCCATACAGTTCCCTTGTCTTGATGACGGTGATGGCGTGGAGGAGCGATGGTTGGTGGAATGACGGCGAGATAAGGCGGTGAAGTGTGGCGGTGGTGTGAGTCGAAGAGATGAATAGAGAGAAGATAGATATGACTAGTGTTAGTGTTTTGATTTTGGGAGAAAAAGGGGTGGGATCTTGAGCGGGAGATTGAAATTTTGGGGAAAATTAAGGGGCGGGATCTTGAGCGCTATATTAAAATTTTGGATATTTTGGAGATTGAAAGTCTATCAAATGAGCTCGAAATATTTAATGAGTTGAGCTCAACCTTATATAAGTTGGACTCGAGTTATTGTTGAGTTCTCGAGCTTGTAAGTGATATAAAATATGTTTTTTTTTTTTTTTTTTTTTTTTTTTTTTTTTTTTTTTTTTTTTTTTTTTTTTTTTTTTTTTAATATGTAAGTGTACTAAGTGTAAATACTTTGTTAGCCTCGCTCTTTTATAAAGATAACGTCACATACGTGAATTGGACTAGATATGTAGCAAGTTGTGCCAATAGGAACTACTTATGTACATTAGGCAAACTTGTAATATGTTGAGCCTATAAATACCCCTCATGACTCTCCATGAGGGGTGTGGGAAATTGTGTGTGTAAACATCACATTATCAATCTAATAAACACCTTTTCTTCACCTTTCTATCTCTACTTTCTCTTTCTAGAATAATCATGTATTTCGATCAACCTCGACCTCCGAAAGGTGTTTCTTGGTTATAACAAGTGGCATCAGAGCTAACCAGGGGCGAATCGTGGTGTTTTGTAGTGTAAAAATCGTGATTTTTGGTGGAAAACTCGGATTTAGGGCTCGTTACTGTTGGGTTTATAGAGTAAGCAGGGGTTTTTATCGAGTAAGAACACTTGTTTATCGAGTAGGGGTTGAATGTTATCGAGTAAGGAACCTTACTATCGAGTTAGATATCGAGTAAGGTGAGTTCTTATCGAGTAAAGGCAGTATCGAGTAAGTGTGGTCTTCATTTGTATCGAGTAAGGTTTGGTGTGAAGCTGTTTTTCGAGTAAGGGTTAACTTATATCGAGGAAGGCTTCACTTGGCGAGTTAGCCATTTTCCCTTATCGTATATCGAGTAAGGCTTATTACTTTCATCGAGTAAGGGGCACGTTATATCGAGTAAGCATATTTGTTATCGAGTAAGCTTATCAAGTTCACATTTATCGAGTAACAAGTTCTTCCGAGTAAGCAACTTTATCGAGTAAGGAATTTGTTCCGAGTAAGGAGTGATGATTCTGAATTTCAAGGGTTTTTACCGAGCATCAAGGAATGAAATTCTTTTGAGTTTCTCAAAGTTTCGTTGCAAACCTAACATACAAAACCCTAGTTTTCAAACCCTAGTTCGATCCGCGGAACAGGGGGTATCTAAAGAATTAGGGCATATCACAAACTTACCATCACACCAAAAACACATATGATATTATTGGTCTACATCTTATAGAACATGATTCATTTCATTGTTTCATTATCTTAGTACCAATTTATCTCACTTCAAAACACACCACGTATAGCTTAAAAGATCCTGATCAAGAATCACACTCAAATGACAACGGCTAGTATCTGATGTTTGTGACTATGGGGATAATTCTTTATCACTTATCTGGGTTTAAAGTTCATTTCAAAGGCATGTGTACTTATTTATCTCAAAGTCTAGGGGTGGATGGATGCATGACTTTCGAAGATACTTGTTTGTGCATTCACTAGTAATGATAGTGATTAAGACTTGGTTTATCTTGTTATACCCAATGTAAGGAGTTACATTGTAGTACTCACGGGTTATAGCTATCACTTTAAAGAGTCACATTGTAGTACTCAGTGTCACACGAAGTTGTGGATAGTCCAAGAGGCGGATTTCATATACATTTGTTAGTTTGGGTATATGGCACTACCTATGCTTTAAGGAGTTACGTTGTAGTGCTCAGTATAGGTTCTTAGTCACACCATCGTACAAGATTAAGTCACATATCTAAGGGATGTTTACTTCATTTTCATATCGGTTATATTGGGTTGTTTCTCTAGTCAGTGGTCATTTACTAGTTGTTTGGAATTTGAAGAGGTCGCGTATAGGTTGAAGAGACGAGATGAGATTTTAGAAAAAGAGAGTCATATTTTTACAACATATACTCACAAAATATGCTTCAACGAGCTGTTATGGCTTCAAAATTGCATCAAGTAAATGGTAATTTACGGTGTGTACACAAGATTATGATGATTCCGATAGCTCGCAACCATCAGGAGGGAGAAGTACATGAAGGAAAAAAGTAGTGTTTTCATCTTCTGTGATTGGATTGATTGAGGGAACTGTGCTTAATACCAAAGAAGTACCAAGAGGTACCAAGTATGTGCACATCGGGGCTTATTACCAACGTGAATGCAATGTTATGTGAGTTATGTTGCTATGCTGCTACCCGACCACACAACCATCTTGAAGATCTCAAAGTGTCTTGTCTACTTTATCCGCTGTGTGATTAGAAGATTAAAGATATGTCATAAGGATTGTCAGTTTGGGAGGGAGCAGGTAAAAGAAAAAGGCTCACTAGTTAGGAGGAAGTAATAACCTAACTAGACCATTAAAGTTGAAGTTCAGAGCTACGTAAATCAGTGCCGTCAGTGCCAAAGATCAAATGCCAAGATCGTCGGAAGAGAAGAACTTCAAGTCTGCCTCAGTATCTAGATTACAGAGACTCTGCGCTTCAACAACATCAACATAGTTTACTATTGTTAGAATTTAGTTGTTTATAGGTCCCATTGTAAGCATTCATGTGTGACGATATCTTGGAGGGAGATTGTTAGCCTCGCTCTTTTATAAAGATAACGTCACATACGTGAATTGGACTAAATATGTAGCAAGTTGTGCCAATAGGGACTACTTATGTACATTAGGCAAACTTGTAATATGTTGAGCCTATAAATACCCCTCATGACTCTCCATGAGGGGTGTGGGAAATTGTGTGTGTAAACATCATATTATCAATCTAATAAACACCTTTTCTTCACTTTTCTCTCTCTACTTTCTCTCTCTAGAATAATCATGTATTTCAATCAACCTCGACCTCCGGAAGGTGTTTCTTGGTTATAACATACTTATTTATGAATGTATCAAGGTTTTTGAGCTGAAATCGAACCGAATTCAATTCTTAGGATATATTATATTTCAATTCTTAGCCTATCAAATAAGCTCGAAATGTTTAATGAGTTGAGCTCAACCTTATATAAGTTCGACTCGAGTTATTGTTGAGTTCTCGAGCTTGTAAGTAATACAAAATATGTTTTTTTTAATATGTAAGTGTACCAAGTTTAAATACTTATTTATGAATGTATCAAAGTTTTTGAGCTGAAGTCAAACCGAATTCAATTCTTAGGTTATATTATATTTCAATTTTAAGATGTGTACGAAAACACA
>LBNU01008806.1:44369-57972 GCA_014162995.1 Artemisia annua
GAAAAAGAAAAGAGAAAAACATACGGACTACCATCCCGTTTCCTTTTATGTTTCTTTTTAGTTTTCGTTATTTCATTTTTAATTTAAGATCGAGTCGAGTCTTGGCTTAAGCAACGATGTAGAGTGCATGTATTTGATCATGATAATTAACTTGCCACCATTAAAATACCCTTTATTCCAACCAAACCGTGTTTATCTTATCCCTACACCTTACGTTACAACCCTTTGGAAAGCCCTCTTTGATAGTTTATCTTAGGTGCTTACGCCTAGTGGAGGAGTAATTGATCCTCTCCCAAGCCTATGGTAATCTATTTACTATGACAGGTAGTGAGTGTTATTTTCCGTTTTCATTTATGAGATATTATTCTATGACATTTGAGAGATGAGAGAATCCAAACACTATTTGTGAGGTGCTAGTGTATGATTTTCGTGCTTGTTATGATTAGGGTCAAATAACTATTTGTTGTAATTACTTTTATATTTGTGTTAAATGACCCCTAACTCATATTTTGATTGGAATAAAAGCTCATTTGCTTGAGGACAAGCAAATCTCAAGTGTAAGGGTATTTTATGAGACGAAAAGTGTTACGCTTTTAGGGGTCATTTAAGCCCTAATTCGTATAAATGTGATCAAATATTGCCCTAAATCGTTCCTTTTGTCATTTTAGGTACTTTTGAGAGGAATGCTGGAAAACATGCATATTTGGACGTTTTTGGAGCATAAAAGTGAAGAAAACGACAAAGTCTCAAAAGAAACAGAAATTACAACCTGACAGCGTCAGAGTCACAAGGTGACGCCGTCAGCAAGCCTTGACAAAAGAGTGGAAACCAATTATAAAATGACGGGCCAAAAAGATTTTGGAAATTAACACCTGATGCCGTCAGGTGTTAGAAGATGTAGGCCGTCAGGTTATGATTTAAAGAGTGACGGCCCAGAGAGGAATAGAGAGTGACGGTGTCAGAAGTGGATCTAGGCCATCCGAGAAACCTAATGGCGGCGAGCTGACGGCGTCAGCCTCTATAACCTGACGCCGTCATAATGTAAAATCTATATATAGTTTTCTATTTTTCATTCATTAAGTGTGGAACTTTGTGGAGAACTTTTGGCACCAAACCCTAGACGAATTTTCTGTACTTTTTAGGGTTTCCAACCCTTGGAACCATCATGCTTAATTAAAGATAAGTCTTCACTTCAATTCAATCAATATGTCTATGTGTTGGTTGATTATCTCTTTTGCTTGTCTTTTAATTAATATGTGTAGCTAAATTCTCTTGTGTTTGCTTAGATATAATGAAACCTAACTATTAATTATTGGTTAATTGATGTGTTGTTGTTTGTTGGGATGATTGTTCCATCAATGTTAGGCTCAAGAAAACTGGCCAACCTCCTTTATGGTAACGTGCTTGAACGTCTTGGGAAACATGTAGCCAAGGCATACTAGGCTATTAAGGTAGTATTTAACGCATGAGCCACTGTTTACAATCCCTATGGTTGTGCCGTGCATGGCATAGGAGGAGATAAGAGCTCATAGAATTGGAGAGATATGTATGCCACTCCATGAGTTATTAGGAATACACCCTTCATCCACACAAGTAACATACATATCAATTAACCGGTAAAAGATAGTTAGGGAGTAATGAAGTCTAAGTAAACACAACTTTTCTCCATATAGTTTTCACAACCAAATAGTTTAGTTATTTTATTTTATTTGCAATTGTAGTAATTTTGGGTTAGTTGACTAGCAACTAATTCCGCCCACTCCTTCAAAACCGAGATTTTACTTGCTTTCCTAAAAATATAAAAATACAAAAAGAATCTTCCTTCACCCTTAGACCTATTAGAGTAGTTTTTCTATCCTAACGAACACTATTCCCTGTGAGAGAACGATCAATCCCCCGTACTTACCACTATCCTATACTACATCGGTCAGGTACACTGCCTGGTGGGGTTGTAAGTCTCTTGAGATCCCTCGAGAGGTAAAACCTGTTCTAAGGTCACAAAACCACGCATCAAGTGGCATATATATATATAGTGTCATGTTATCGACCAATACATTACTGGTGATCGACAATGGGTAATTAACATGGGTCATGGGTCATGTGCATTTAGGTTGTAGTGGCTTATAGTGTAATGGAAACCATGCATGACCGGTGATAATGGCTAATTCGCATGGGTCATGGGTCATGTGCATTAGGTTTTGTTAACTAAGACAAAAAAACTTGGGCGGATTTCATACTATTGTGACAAGTGTCCCTAGGGGTGTCCCCACCAAGTACATCTTACCATGGTTCTCAGGATCCTGATCCTGATCTTAGGATCTTACGATTTTACGATACTGCAAAGCAAAAACGATCCGGATCTTACATAGGATCTTTGAAAGCTTAAGATCTTAAAGGATCCCAATCTTGACCATAGGATCTTAAGATCTCATCCGATCCGGTCCTACTTTTCTCGGATAACAAACTAAAAAACTGCAAATTTCTAGATTATTTTTGAAGAATTTAAAAAACAAAATGTTAATCTTATTAAACATTTCATAACCATTATTTAGGACAACATTTTCGATGAAACATTCATATAATTTTGCGTTTGTGATATATAATAATTTGTAAATTTGTATACTATTACAAAAACTATTAAGAAAATGAGATTATAGTAGGATCTTAAGATCCCGATCCGATCTTACGATCACACGCTTAATTGCAAAGACGAAAACGATCCTGGGTAGGATCCCGATCTTGAAAACCTTACATCTTACCATATGTACTCTTTGGGCAACTTTTTAAATACAAAATACACTAAAATACAAATGTATCTTTAATACTTTTTGTTTTTAAACTTTTAATATACTTTTTATACTTTTAGTTTTTATTATTTTAATACTTTTAATTATTTTTAAACCTATAATATATACAAAGCTTATCCAACACACTTCACACACTTCAACGTAATCCTCTCTTTCTATAATATATACAAAGCTTATCCAACACACTTCACACACTTCAACATAATCCTCTCTTTCTCTCTCACATTTATAACACCCTTGGTTACAATTGACCGAATAAACAGATCTAGGGTTTTGATCCTCTCTTTCTTAATTTTGTCTTACATTTGTTAGAAACTTGTTATTTTATGTATTAGATTTATGTGGTGTTGTTTTTGTGAATAATTAGAGCAAAAGAGATATTAAGGTGTGTTTGGATTAGCTTATTTTGTGTGGTTATCGGATTATTATGTTTTGAGAAAGTTAATAAGCTCACTGTTTGTTGGCTTATTAGCTCATCCACTTAAAATAACATAGGCTTATTGGCATCCCCAAATCTCAGCTATTTGGTCTCGTATACCCCCTTAGAGCTAGTTATTCTTAGGCTTAGGTTGACTATCTGTTATAAGAATTGCATTGCATTTGTATTGAGAGAATAAGGAAGAACATGCTGTGTTGTTTTTGCGAATAATTAGAGCAAAAGAGATATTAAGGTTTGCTTGGATTAGCTTATATTATCTTAGGCTTAGGTTGACTATCTGGTATAAGAATTATGTTGCATTTGTATTGAGAGAATAAGGAAGAAAAGTGGCGGATGTATGTGCGAATATTTAGGCTAAAACATCCAAGTATCAAAGATGGAAGAAGTATCAACGATGGATGAATAGACACCACTTTCAAGTATGAACATAAACTTGTTTTGGTGTTGTTCATCCATTGTTGAATCATCTTTGCTCTTTGTCAAAATACAGAAATAATTATCAAGTATAATTTGTAGGTTCGATGCTTGAATTTAGTGTCTTCGTCTTCCAGCATGTTGGTAGGTTAGAGATTCAAGGCTGAATAATATGTTGTAGTTGGCTAGGGTAGAAAGGATGGTAGTTCATTGCATTGTTAATATAAATTTAATATGATTTCATTCATGCACGATTAGCTCTCTAATGTCGTAGAATCTAAATAATTAATATGTATGTTCGTCACATCTAAGGGAGCAATATAAATGATAGTAAGAATCTGTTTTCTAATAACTTAAAGCTCAAAATCTAGCGTTGTAGATGGTTCCATTGCTTAATTTGGAAAACGGCTACTACCGTTTATGTGGTTGATCTTGATCACAAGCTTTGGCTCTTTCAATAATGTACCTTGATAAAAACTTTTGTCCCGACAATGAAGATACATTCTTGAAAGTGCCAAAGCTAGTGATCAAGCGTACACAAACGTTATTAGACGGTGTCCAATAAACAAAGCAATAGAACCATTCTGAAACATTAGATAGATATGTCCGGATCATTGAGACGTCTTCAATGCGATAATGATATAGTGTGTATTGTTCATGACATGCCACACTCCTTCATTATCGCATTCAAGATGAGTGATGTTACTTACAGTCTATTCTTTACTCAACATTTGTAGATTGTTTGTATCACTCTGTTAGCTTTATATATATGTATGATGTATTTTTGATATGTAGGAAGTGAGTTTGTAAAACTTTGAGTCTGGAATTTTAACATACCTTTCCATTCTCAATTCCCATACAGTTCCTTTTGTTTTTTCAACAATCTAGCAATGCGCCTGGTGCAGGCCTTTGCTCAAAGGGAGTTGAAACGACAAAAGGAGCTGTAGCGGGAACTGAGAAGGGTTACGTATGTTGGTTTATTGCATTCCATTCTTTTTTATGATCTAAAACCAACCATCCACCAGGTAATGTGACCATTTGTAGGACCGTGTATAACAACTTATTTCACAACTTATTCTAGCTTATTCTAGAGAGAGAAATAGAGATGTAGAGAGAGAGAGAGAGTGTGTGGAGGATCATCATGTAAAGATAGAACAATGTGTGTGTATTACCAAATGATGAAACTCACCTCACAAATGAGGCTTACAATACATTATATAGTGCTTACAAGTCTAGGGCTTTTGATATTACATGTTTGGCCCTTAGACTTTCTAGTTTATGATAACTGAACATATAACTTATGAAACTACTTTCTAACGCAACCTATTACAAGATTCAAGAATATAATGACCGACACTTCATAATATAAAAATATAATGCTAACACCATTGGAGTTCCAAGAACAAATGTTGTTTCAAACACACCCTGAATTGCAACATTAACTATTTTTGTCCACATTAGTTGACTGTTTTGGCCTTGGTCTTTGCACACCTGCCTTTTTGGCCTTGGTACTGCAAATACTATTTTTTCTCATGTTTGCACACATGAAAAAGTAATGTCATGACTGCACAATTTCATGCATGCAAGAAGGGTAAGAAACACTATATTTTTCTTCACTGTCAATTGACTACTTTTGCAGTTTTGAAACACTAACCAAGCATACCTTTTTCTTTATAAAAACCAAACACACCAACTAAGCTCCCACAACCCCATTCTACCTACTGAAACAATGAGTTCCAAGAACAAAGGTTGTTTCAAACACACCCTGAATTGCAACATTAGCTTTTATTTCATTTACACTATATTTTTTTTAAAATTTTAATATATTTTTTATTTTTTTGCGGAAATCATTAACATTGACAGCAGTGACTCGAGTGACTCAAGTTCATTTCACATATCAAGTAGTTCTGAAGGTCCTCCAAATAAATGGGCAGACTACTTTCCAAAGGGGTATTCTGGATCAGGCACAAAAAAAAGGAAGATGCTAGGAAGGTTAAAACTCCAAAAAAGACTGCCAAAGAGCTTTTTGATGAGAGGGTTCAGGTGCTAGGCCTGCCCAATGCTAAGACTTGTGAAGACAAGGGTATAAAACCATGGGAACCAAAAATGCCCAAAGTTTGTTCAAAAAGGAAGGGTAAAAAGAAAATGTATCAGTTGAGTTAGGAAGTAATTTGAATAAACCTTATTATCCTTTTGTACTACTTTATTTGACTTTATGAATAAACATGTTGTAATCCTTTTAGATTAGTAGATTTTTAGAATGTGTACCTTTTATTTCCAGTATTTTGCAATTTTTCATTTCAAGTTTTAATGGAAAATGTTTAATTTTAATTCCCGTACTTTGTCATTGCTCAATTTTCTCATTAATTGTTACAATATTTTGATTGTTGTGTTCATTAAGAAGAACGTGAGATATATTTTGTATTATGTTAATCAAAAGTTTCTGCTGCTAAGAAAACGTTAATGCAGGTGGGTTTGTACTGCTAGATATGAGAGTGCAGGGGTGGATTGGTAATATTTACACTTAAGGGTTTACATCCCCAATTAATTCGATAATTCAGTTTCACAGCACACATAATTTCTCTCTAATCACAAACACTAACATCTTTTGTCAATCATTTTTANAATCAAAAGTTTCTGCTGCTAAGAAAACGTTAATGCAGGTGGGTTTGTACTGCTAGATATGAGAGTGCAGGGGTGGATTGGTAATATTTACACTTAAGGGTTTACATCCCCAATTAATTCGATAATTCAGTTTCACAGCACACATAATTTCTCTCTAATCACAAACACTAACATCTTTTGTCAATCATTTTTAAAATCCCCAAATCACAAAACCCTAATTCACGATGGTGATGGCAATTGAATCAAAACGCACATTTTTTGACAGACACAACATGGTCGTTTTTTTGAAGAAACCTAATGGTTCTGAAGGATTCACACAGATAATCGATTTCTTGAATGCTACCCCTATTAAGTATGCATTAACTGTGAGTCCTCCTATATGCAATTTTTTGATTAAGCAGTTTTGGGCTACTGCTAAAGCCATAACTGTTAATAAAGAAAAACAGATTAAGGCTAAGGTAGATGGCCAAAATATACTCATAACTGAGTCATCTATTAGGGAATCTTTTAACCTACCAGATAATGAAGAGATTGAGTGTCTTGATACTGCTGCCATTTTCAAAGGTTTGAAAAAATGGGGTATGAGAAGAAGAATGATAAATTAAAATTTTACAAAGGTCTCTTCTCATCTCAGTGGAAATTCTTGATTCATACTCTCTTACATTGTTTGAGTCCTAAAACTACAGGTTGGAATGAGTTTTGGTACAACATGGCATCAGCAGTGATATGCCTTGCTTAAGGAAACCTTTCATTTTTCAAAAATGATTTTGGAGGGTTATGATCAGACCTTGGCTGATGAATGGTACTTTTTATTATTTTTATCAAGGTTTTTGCAACTTATTATTCAAAAACAGTTGACTACCATTAAAAAACATAAAGGTAACTTATGCTGCCCCCTTACTACAAAGAAAAGTATTTCAAATCTGAAACAATAATGGCAATGATTTTTCAAGGAAGGTTACACCACTTTTTCCATATATGGTGAACTTCCATACAATTAACAGGGTGAGGATGTCATGGGTGTTGAGTACGACAATGTTGGAAGGGGATGCCACTTCTGCTGCTAGCTTAGAAGCAGAGCAGGCCAGTGGTAACACATCCAGAAGTGATGAGGTTAGTTCTGAAACACATAAATTGATGGAAAATGATGTACAAAATGTTAATTCCAATGATCCATCTCTCGGGCTAGGTAACACAAGCCGAAGTGGTGAGGATAGAATGAAACTTATACAGGATTTGAAGGCCTATTGTACCAAGTTAGAAGAGGATGTTCTTGGCCTCCAAAAGCGCACAACAAAACAAGGTGCAAAGATCAAAAGGTTGAACCTGAGAGTTCAATATTTGGAAGGTCAAAAGAGGTCAAGAAAAGCTCAGTTCAGAAGGTTGAAGAAGGTGGGCACAGCACACAGGGTGAGTTCTTCTAAGGCTACTAGTTTGGAGGATGCCTCCAAACAGGGGAGGAATGAAAGCAGAGTCTCAGGGGAGGAAACAACAAATGCTGAAGGTGCTTGTGCTGATATGCATGTGGATATAGATATTGGGATTGATAGTGATGATAATGTGGATGATGAGTATTTAGTTGCTGACAGGGTAGGTAATGAGGCGGTTTTGGAAGATGTAAATAAAGAGTAGGTAGTGGAAACTAATACTAGTTTGGGAGAAACTGCTGTTACTAGTAATGTTCAAGAAATGGCTAAGGTGGTACAACAAGATGTTTCTGCTGCTACAACAAATCAAGTTTCTACTGCTGAAGTATCTATTGCTGAAGAGGTTGCGAAGACAGTTGATGAAGCTGAAATAGCTAACTTTATGGATGAGAAAAGGAGATCTAAAGTGTCTGAGGTGGAAACAGATGAGCAAGTAGCATTCAGTCTTCAAGAAAAGGATAAAAAAATAGCTCATGGAGAGAAAATGCAAGCTATTATTGATGCTGATGAAGTTCTACAGGCTAGAGTTGCAGAACTTTACAAAGATTAGACTTTAACTAATGATGACAGAGTACAAAGACTTGCTGATTTGATAAATGCTAGAAGTGAAGAAGTAGAACTTGCTGATTTAATAAATGCAAGAAGTGAAGAAGTAGCTTTGAATGAGCTAATTCAACCAATAAAGCAAGCTCAAAGTCAGAAGAGGAAAAGAAATCCCACAAGGGCTCAGCGCATCAATGAAATGAAGGTATACTGAATGCATCAAGGTTGTTACAAATCTGCTCAAATCAGGGAAATGACATATGACGAAATTGAACGTCTATACTACAACATCAAGAGATATGTTGATAAGTTTATCCCCATGGGTACTGATAACATCAAATAACCCTGATATTTAAGAGTCAATTTCCCCTCATATTGGGTCATTTTAGCTTATTATTGTCTATTATGTAGTCTTATTGCTTCATATTTTGTTTCAGGACTATTGATGGGGTATGGAGCAACAAATGGATGAAGTTGGACTCAAGAAAAGACTTAAGCCTATCTTTACAAGAATACTACGGCGTAACTAAGTAATGCAGTTACGCCGTAACAATATTATGACGTGGAATTATCTATAACTTGAAGATTACGACGTAACTAAGTGATGAGGTTACGCCGTAACCCTATGATGACGTGGAATTATCCAAATGTTGAAGACTACGTCGTAACTAGTAACAATCTTACGACGTATTGAAGAGTCCATGGCTAACTGGGAGAACTTATTGAAGAATACGGCGTAGCACTACTTATCATCTACGACGTAATTAGGAGCTAGAAGATGAAAGCTCTCGTCTACATTAATCATTTGTATTCGAGTTTGGATTCTCTAACGATTTCCCTTAATCATTTGATGAATACTTATTATTAATTCAAGTTCTATTTAGTTATTTGTTCTCCTTTATTGCTTCATAGAGATATCTTCTTTGTCCATTCACATGAACTAGTTTCGGTAGTATTATAAGCTTGTTTGTATCTGTTACGCTAGCTTAAACTGAATTAAGACCCCAGTTTAGTTAGTAGGCTAGAAGAATTGACCATAGGACACTAGCCTGATGGATTGCAAGGAAATGGGAGGGATGACAACTGACCATACTGCCTTGTGTGAGAATTGACCATAGGACCACCTTACAAGCGGAGGTACTTAAGAAGTTAGAGAGATTTAAGATGTCAAAAGGCCGGATCTCTACCGAATGTGATCTATTAGATTTGGCGCTTAATGACTCAACCAAATATCCAACCTCGGCTTACTACATGGGATGCGCCATGGTTCCTGAGGCGATAGGAAGGAAAGATAGAATAGGATGACCTTACCCTGCCATTCTTAGTGATATTTATGCCACTGTACGATGTTTACGATCTTGAACTATAACCTGAATTACTTGGATTAAAGCTTTATCTCTTCCTTCTTTCTCTTGATTCTATTCTTTGATGTGCATTGTGACGAATGTTATTCAATACTATTACCTCATTATTATCTTTTACAACATAACATGCTTTGATCTCTTTCACAACAGCTCTTAGGGACGACACTCAGATTTACCTAGGCTCTACTACATGCGACCGGGTACCCTGCCCGTTAGTATGTGTTTATCCTTGTACGTCTTAGTTTATAAATGTAAAACAGGATGAAAATACGCATCAAGTTTTTGGCGCCGCTGCCGGGGAGCAGTTTAGTTGAAAGATTTTAAGGTATGTTTATGTTTGACATCATTAGGAGACGGAGACACCACCTCAGGCATGAAATTCGTTCTCTCGTATTATAATTTAAAATTTTTTATTTTAGCTACAACATTTTTAAACAAGACAATCATTTGAATGTTGAAAATAGGTTACGGCGTAACGAGTTTCTTACATTACGCCGTAACAACTTTTTCTATATAAGCTCGGATAAATTTCATTCTAGGGTTTTTACCACAATATAACCGCCACTGTCAAAAATTTTCGAAAAATAAATTTTGGGAATCTTCTTGCTTGACCGATCTCCTATGGCAGGTAATTATCCTTAATCCTTCTTTTTCCTTGTTTAACTTTATTAGGGGTTTTTATTAATTTTGGGGATACATATTTTATGCTATAATTTATGTTATCGACCACTCTAATCTATCCCTAGGTTCTATTAATCATGTTACTGATGCGTGAGATTGCACCGTCGCAAAAAGGTTTTACTTCTCAAGGGATCTTGAGAAGCTTGCAATCCCCACCAGGCAGTGTACCTGACCGATGTAGTATAGTGTAGTGGCAAGTACCGGGAGATTGATCGTTCTCTAGGGGAATAGTGTCGTTAGGATTGAAAAGCTACTCTAATAGGTCTAAGGGTGAGGGAAGATTCTTTTTGTATTTTTATATTTTTATGAAAGCAAGTAAATATCTCGGGTTTGAAGGAGTGGGCGGAATTAGTTGCTAGTAAACTAACCCAAATAACTACAATTGCAAATAAAATAAAATAAACTGAAAGTAAAGGTTGTGAAAACTATATGGAGAGAAATGTGTTTACTTAGATTTCCTTACTCCCTAACTATCTTTTACCGATTGATTACTGTGTATTAATTGCGTGGATGACGGATTGTATTCCTTAATAACGGTTGTGGGGGTGTGTACGGACTTCCCCAACTCTATAAGCTCCTACTTCACTCCTATGTCGAGCCGGCTAAGAAGCTCCTAACATGGGATCACTAGAATTCGCTCATGCATTAAATACAATCAAATAATGTAACACCCCCAACTCGAATACGGCAGCTATCATGCTGGGGGTATTACGCAAATAGAAACCAGGCACATTTATAGCTAACGACCACAAAATGGGACGTTTATAAATGTTGCAAAACATATCATTTGAATTACAAACCATTTAGAGTACAAGGACTCTTAAGTCAAAGTAGCAGCGGAAAAAGTAAATTGAGTTTGCAGCGAAAAATAAACAAAGTTTAGCAGCGGAAGTAACAAAAGACACGAAAGGTTTTACGAATGACATGCAAATAAGGATAGAAAGATAGTAAAGCTGCCTTGACATAAATGCCTCTTCAGCCTTAGCCACTTCACCATGCCCCAAGTATCAAGCTTCAAAGCTAATTATTAATATCATTAGTACCTGAAGCACATGCTTAAAAAGTCAACACAAAGGTTGAGTGTAATCCATAGGTTTAAATAATAAGGTTGAGCACAAGGTTTTAATCATAAGATATGAGCAACAAATGCAAATATCGGGTAACCAAGGTAACAACCAATGTATAGAGGCATCCCTGTGCATATAACATTGTTGATGATGCTAAGCTCATGACACGCAAAACGTTAACCAACAATCATAGTATCAATATAACCACGGAATTTCATAATATAATAGTGCCCCCAAGGTCGAGTACTTGCCAATTACCCGGCAAAATCGAATATAGTACACCACAATTTGCCTATCCAGCAAAAGGAGTGGGAGGGTCAATTCCTATAGGCCTATATCCCTATATTCGCGCTCACTCGCAAGTGATTAATGGTTCATGATCTGAGGGTCTTGCAATGGCAAGGCAAAGCTACTTAGCACATCGTCAGGAAAGCATACCAATCAGGAAAGCATACCAAAAATACTTTTGCTCAGAAAACATTTAAAGCATGTATCTCACCCCATGGGTTTATAAACATTTAAAAGATAAAAAGCGGGGCTATGAATCACACCTTAACAATAGCAGGAAACGAGATATATCAACCAATCAAATAATGCGTCACAGCAAATAATCCTCAGCACAACCTAAGCAATATCAATATCATAACTCAGCAATGGTACTCGAATACTTCAATAAACTATGCTTGAATAAAGTTTTATAAAATACAATGGCATTTGAAAGAAAATAGTTTTCAAAGAAAAGTCTCGTGTGGAAGAAAGATAGAAAGAATAAGTCGGCGAAACCACAAAATACGCAAGAAAGGCGAATGAATACTCGAAGAAATTCGTCGAACAGAAATGAAAAGAAAAGAAAAGAAAAATAAAGACACCTTCGAATAAAAATAAATCAATAATAATAAGTCTCGGTTTTACCCATTTTCCCAAAATAACGTTGAAATAAAAAGGGTTTTGAAATGTATGTTAGTTAGTAAAATAATTTGAAGATTATAAAGAATTTTACAAAATTTCGGCATGACCTGCCCGTTTATAGAACATTTCCTGAGTCAACGACTCTTTATATTTAAACAACAGTTAACATTTTATAAATAATAATATGATTGGATATATCATTTACGTAGTCCATTAGTTGTTTAGGTTTATCGACCATTTGGTATTGTTCGGGTTCCAGGTACGTTAAGATCTTTAAGGGCCTAACGTACCCTACCGTCTCGTGTACTAAAGGGTCCATAAGTCCAAATAACCATAGCCGCAAATCCAATACGTCCAATTCAAGCTCACATATAACATCACAATAATAATAATACGGATCCAAGTCCGATGTCCAAATCCTCTTAACTATGTCAAATGTATTTTAGGTTTCTTAGTTTTATTATCCGTTTTATTATTTACCGTTTAAACCATATAATAATAATAATAATAATAATAATAATAATCCGAGACTAATAACCAATCCCGAAACAATCCGACAAACAACAAAAATAACAACTCTAAAATCAAACAACCAAACCCAACTCCATTCGGCTCAAACTATACAACCAAAACCAAATCCAAATCCTAACCTATTCGACCAAAACATAAACCAAAACCAAATCCAATCCCTTATACACTTCGGCTCAAACCAAATATCCAAATCCAATCCCAATCCGAACCACATCAATCCAATAACCATAACAACAACAAAAATAACTAAATAACTCACCCCCCCACTACCACCTATGGCTCGGTGGTGGTGGTGGCCGGCTGTCGAGCCACAAACAACCAAACGGACCCTCAAAAACCAACAACAGCAAGAAAATATATACTCCCTTCGTCACCAAACAACAAAACATCAAGATCCTCACCGAGTCACGAGTTGACTCAGTGAGTGGAGACCGAGTCGCGGCCAAACGAGAACAAAAGAGATCCACACAAGATTTTATGTTAAAAACATTTATAAAAACATTTTTATAAAAAGATTTAATAAATAAATTCGGATTTATTAAAAAATAAAATTAGGGTTTTGAATAAAATCGAAAATAACAAAAAGGGTGGCGAGTGGTGGTGCTATTACCGTCTGTAGAAGGTGTAGGGAGGTGGTGGTGGTCTCGGTGGTCACGTGGGTCACGGGGGTGGCGCGTGAGGGTGGTTACGGAGTGTTTGGGGGTAAACGGAGTGCGGGGATGAGTCGGGGACATCCCGATCTACAAGGTGAGGTAGGTGGTGTAAGTGGGGATGGCCGGAAAATTTTCCGGTGGCC
>LBNU01008808.1:961-18126 GCA_014162995.1 Artemisia annua
AAGATAGACTAAAGAAATCATAGAAAAATAAAATAAAAATCTCACTAGAAAGGAATCTAGTGAGTAGACCTAATAAAGATTCAACCTAAACAATAATTATTCCCCGGCAGCAGCGCCAAAAACTTGATACGTGAGGATTGCAACCACGCAACAGGTTTTACTTCTCAAGGGATCTTGAGAAGCTTACAACCCCACCAGGCAGTGTACCTGACCGATGTAGTATAGTGTAGTGGTAAGTACGGGGGATTGATCGTTCTCTCACAGGGAATAGTGTTCGTTAGGATTGAAAAGCTACTCTAATAGGTCTAAGGGTGAAGGAAGATTATTTTTTGTATATTTATATTTTATGAAAGCAAGTAAAATCTCGGGTTTGAAGGAGTGGGCGGAATTAGTTGCTAGTCAACTAGCCCAAAAGCTACTATTGCAAATAAAAATAAAATAACGAGAAAATAAAATGTTGTGAAAACTTATATGGAGACAAATGTGTTTACTTATATTTCCTTACTCCCTAACTATCTTTTACCGGTTAATTAGTATGTGTATTAATTGCGTGGATGACGGGTGTATTCCTTAATACCATTCGTGGGGTGGCGTACATACTTCCCCAACTCTATGAGCTCTTATCTCCTCCTACAACGATGCGTAAAGCACCCAATCATAGGGATTGTAAACAGTGGCTCATGCATTAAATACTACCATAAAAACCTTAGTACGCATTGGTTCATGTTTCTTAAGACGTTCAAGCATGTTACCGTATAGGAGGTTAGCCAGTTTTCTTAAGCCTAACATTGATAAACATTCATCCAAGATAATTAATAACACACCAACAACCAATAATTAATAGTTAGGTTTCATTAGATCTAAGCAAACACAAGATAAATCTAGCCTAGCATGTTAATTGAAAGACAAGCATAAGATATAATTAACCAACACATAGACATATTGATTAATTTAATTGAAGACTTATCTTTAATTGAACATGAAGGAACCAAGGGTGAAAAACCCTTGAAAATACAGCCAAATTCGTCTTAGGGTTTATTCCCAAAGTTGCACCAAAAGTTCCACACTTAATGAATGAAAAATAGAAAAGTATATATAGATTTTACATTCTAATGGCGTCAGGTTATGAGTTCTGACGCCGTCAGCTCGCTGCCATTAGGGTTCTCGGATGGCCTAGATCTACTTCTGACGCCGTCACTTGTATTCTTGCTCTGGGCCGTCACTCTTTAACTTTACACCTGACGGCCTACTCCTTGTAACACCTGACGCCGTCAGGTGTAAACATCTCAATTCTTGCTTAGGGCGTCTAGTGTAATCTGATTCCACTCCTTGTCTTGGTTGGCTGACGGCGTCACCTTGTGACTCTGACGCCGTCAGGAAGGATTTCCAGCTTCTTTTGAGACTTTGTCGTTTTCTTCACTTTTTTGCTCCAAAAACGTCCAAATTTATATGTTTTCCAGAATTCTTCTCAAAAGTACCTAAAATGACAAAAGGAACGATTTAGGGCAATATTTGATCACATTTACTCGAATTAGGGCTTAAATGACCCCTTAAAACGCGTACACTTTTCGTCTCATCAATGTCTCAATTTGTTTAGACAACAATTCAATATCATCACAATGATTATCAACAAGCATAGAAGTACCAGACTCCTAAAAAGAATTCATAACCACAGATATTATATCAGCATGCAGAACATGTTCCAAGAGTCGATCAGCTTCTTTTTGTAAAAATTTGTTTCAACGTTTTTGCTTTGAAATTGATTGTTCAGTTGCTTGAAAAACATTCATCATAGATGATACTTCTTTTTGAAGTTCTTGTTCCCAGAGGTTAGCACATAGACGCAAATGTTTAACGTGAGGTAAAAACTGTTGTTGAAACACTTCTCATTTTTCTTTCTCATGAGGAGAAATAAAGGTAAAAACTGTTATTTGAGAATTGCGTTCAATTGCTTGTTCTAAAAATTCAGTATCTTCCTTGAACGTGTCAAAATAACGAAGTACACGGCAACGAGTGGGAAGAGGTTGAAGTTTTTCATCACTTGGTAAAGGACCATTTATTTGTACCACTGGTTTGACAGGAACGACGTGGGAATTATCATCTTGAGGTTGTATAATATACAATGGTTGTTCATATTTCTCTTTTTGAGAAGTAAAAATTTCATTTATGGGATGCATTTTTGAGTAATCAAAAGGTATATTATATTCAACGTTTTGCATTTTTGATCGACTCTCTTCTTCGAGTTCTTGTTCTTCCTCACAATCATATACAACAGTACGAACAATGGTATCGTCAAAAAAATGGTCTGCACTATATAACTTTGGAATCCCTTTAAGTGTTGTGTGTAAAAAACATGGTGATTCACTTCCGATATCAAAGTCGTGTCCATTATTTGTTCGTTTTACTGAAAACTTTTGAATCGTTGTTACTGAATTACCAGTTTTGTATTCAGCATTTTGAAACTCTTTAAGCTTGTGTTCTAATTCAACAATCTCATCTATGTATGACTTAACTCTTTCTCGTGACTTGCGTTTATGTTCTTTGAACTCAGCTTGACAATTTGACAACTCTGTTTTAGTTTTTACAATGACTGCATCAAGTTGTGCAATTTGTTGTTTGTGTTCACATGCTTGTTTTTCCAATTCAGAGGTTAAGTTGTTGTTAGATTCCATTATCTTACAAATTTGATGTTCTAACTCTTTTTCTTTAAGATAAGATTTTTGAAAAGCAACTTCAAAGTTTTTATCCCGATTTACAAGTTTTTAAGCATTGTTTAGTTGTAATTTACAGCACTCAAGATCCCTAGTTAATAATGCATTTTTCTCTTTCAACCTAGCATTAAGCTCTTGACATTTAATGTTTTGAGATTGACTAGTCATGAGAAGGGTCTGAAGTTCTGAATCTGGATCAGTCAGAGGATCAAGATGTTCAACGTGAGCATTGTTATCGTTTACATGATTAGTATCTGAATCATCAAATGTGACAACTGGGTTAATTTGATGATAGTCATCAAATATAACTTCTGTGTTCATTTGATTATTCGTGCGTGTAGATAACAATGAATCATTTTGAACCCCTTGTTCCTTGTTAGATGCAGATGCAGATGGGAAAGCAATTTCATGTATCAGGCATGAGTTAAGATCAGGTACCTGAGACAGACCATCAGTGTCATACACTGGGCCTGAGTCACTCATGTGAAGTTCATGCATGTTTGCCATGAGCATGACAGCATCATTAGCTTCAAGATCTTCCATGTCATCATCAGAATGTGCATTGGCCATGAAGCTATTGTCTTTAGCATTGTTGTTGCCACGTGCTTCATCCTTGAGAGCAAGGAGTAGTGCCTGCTTATAGTACTTGCTGCCTTGGGTTCGTGGTGAAGGACATGCGGTTGCCAAGTGACCTATCCCATTGCAGTTGTAGCATCTGATGACTGTGTTCCCTGATTCAGTATTCCCAGTTTCAACAAGTTCAGCCTTTTTCTGAGGGACAAACATTGTTCCTAAATCCTCCATTGTTATTAAACCTTTGTCTAGAACTCGTTTTACCCATATAACCACCGGATCCAAATCTTCCACTGTTACAATTCTGGACCTCAACTCGACNTGTTTTTGAATAAAACACACCAAGAACGATTTTTAATCCAAGATTACTTGTACAACCTAGCTTAAAATAGATTGAAAAATCTTAAATAAAGTTGCAACTAGTTACAATTTTTCAAAATTTTAAAGTTCTCAAAAAATAGTAAAAGTTACTTAGATCTTGTATTGTTGAAGAAAGAGGTTGATTTTTTTTTTGTAATGATTTGTAAACAAGTTTGGGGAGTAAAGATGTGTTAGAAATCAAAAACCAATCAACAAGATTGAAATTTTCCAAAAATAACGAGACTGAAAAACCAAGATTGGTGCGTACGAATTCAAAAACAAAAAATACCCTCTTCTAGCAATTGATACCACTTGTTAGGTCACAATTTGTAAACAACAAGTATTGATTATGTAAGAAATAAGATGAGAAATAGATTTGGTTGATCTAAAGTATGATAAACAATATAACAATAGTTTGGAAAGGATATCAATTAAACCACATTCAAGGTTACATGAGTTCTCTATTTAAGGAAGGAACTAGGGCAACACTCCCTTCTCCTTCAAATCTTTAAACGTTTGGGCCTAGAGGCTTTTAGGCTTTAAGACCTTACAACATGTAACATAAGTAAACTAAGTAACATAACAACCTATTACATTATGTGAAATGCCGAGACTTGAGAGATGACGTGAACCGTGATCCTAAAACTTACTCAAACACATCTAATAGAGCTTGTCACAAGTATTTTTGTAACGCCATGAACATTTTTCAAACGCTTTGCCAATGCAAACACCTGGAAATAAACTTAGAGTCATTTTCACATATGGGGGTCCAACATATTTCTTTATTGTTAAAATCTAAAGTGACCCCAAATTAAAAAAAAATAAAATAAAAATAAAAAATAAATAAATACAATTATGTTTGATAAATCAATTCTTATGTTTGAGTAATCATCTTTTGCATTATCTACTCATAATTCAAGGCACAAAACTAATATGACTCTATCTTGCCTTAAAAAAAATCTAACTAGTAAATTCAATAAATGACTAAAGTTGTTAAGGTACACAACAACATCAATTAAACAATCTCCTCCAAAGTCTAAAGGGAAAATGATAAAAAAAAATACATTGAACTTGACACTTCTTCCATTGTATGTTGAACTTGACACTTTTTCATTGAACACAAAACTTGACATTTTTTGTCATTGTATGTACTCAGGCATCGCATCGTTAGTCCTTCACACTAACGGTCGTTAGTAAATAACTTTAAAATTCTGTTTTTCCGATTTAACTTTTTCATCCATATTCTTACGTTTTGTTTGTCCGATTTACATTCCGTTTTTTCGTTTTCTCCTCTTTTTTACGTTTCTCGTTTTTTTACGTTTTCACCCAGTTTTTTACGTCTTCGTTCTTTTATTTTATTTGTTTCTCTGTTTTTTCTGTTTTTTATTTCATCGGTTTTTTACTCTCGTTTTTACGTTCAACCGTTTTTTTATGTTTTCTCTCGTTTTTTCGTTTTCGTCCTTTTTTACGTTTACGCCCGTTTTTTTACGTTTTCTCCCGGTTTTTTTTTACGTTTTCACCCGGTTTTTACGTTTTTTACATTTTTGCATATTTGTTTTGTTTATTGTCCATTTTTTACGTTTTCGTCCATTTTTTACGTTTTCGTCCGTTTTTTTACGTTTACGCCCCATTTTTTTACGTTCTCGCCGGTTTTTACGTTTTCTTCCATTTTTTTACGATTCGCGTAAACGTAATAAAACGGATGAAAACGTAAAAAACCGGTTGAAAACGTAAAAAACGGCGTAAACGTAAAAAAACGGACGAAACATAAAAATGGACGAAACGTAAAAAAAACACCGAAGACGTAAAAAAAACCGGGTGAAAACGTTAAAAAAAAAAGAAGAAGAAAACTTAAAAAGACCGGGGAAACGTAAATAAACGAGCGTATACATAAAAAATGGACGAAAAGGTTAAAAAACGGAGGAAACTAAAAAACCAGGTGAAACGTAAAAAAACGAAAGAAAACGTAAAAAACGGATGAAAACGTAAAAAAATGGGCGTAAACGTAAAAAAACGACGAAAAGTTAAAAAATGGAAGAAAACGTAAAAAACCGGGTGAAACGTAAAAAACGGGCATAAACGTAAAAAACGGACGACAAGGTTAAAAAAACGAAGAAACGGTAAAAAAACCGGTGATAAACGTAAACAAACGGAAGAAAACGGAAAAAACCGGGTGAAAAACGTAAAAGCCGGGGCGTACCGGGCGTAAACATAAAATAACGGACGATAACGTAAAAAAACGGACGAAAACATAAAAAAATGGGCGAAAACGTAAAAAAACGGAATAAAACGTAAAAAACCGGGTGATAACGTAATAAAACGGGCGTAAACGTAAAAAAATGGACGAAAACCAAAAAAAGGAAGAAAACGTGTAAAATCGGACAAAAACGTAAGAAAACGGATGAAAACGTGTAAAATCGGAAGAAAACGGAATTTTAAGTTATTTACTAACGACCGTTAGTGTAAAGGACTAACGATGCGATGCTTAGTACATACGATGACAAAAAATGTCAAGTTTTGTGTTACAATGAAAAAAAAAATAGTTGGCAACATACAATGAGAAAAAGTGTCATGTTCAATGTATTTTTTTATCATTTTCCCAAGTCTAAACCACCCCTTGATTACTCAACAAAAGATGGTTTCATTGATGAATGAATGAAGGTGCTGATTATATGTAAAGGCACACATGTAGCTTTAGCTATCATTTCAGGGCATTCTTGTTGGATGCATACTAAAAAGCGCCTTCACACTAAAGCCCCTTAGAAATGGCTTTATGCTAAATCCATAAGGATTTTCTAAGGCTTTGCTGAACACCTTAGAAAATTAACTTCATGGTAATTATCCCATTTGTTGTTTAAACCATTTCTACTTTATATTTGAGAGGCATTTGGATGAGCAATTTGAAAGTGAGAGACCCCAAATCAGATTTTTATTGTTTGAGTAACATACTTATGCCTATAACTTGCTCATATTTTAAGGCTCAAAATATCAAATAATCAACTCAATAGAGCAAAACTGATTATAACCCTATTTAGCTAGTAAATTTTTAAATTAACAAAGTTTTTAAGGTACTCAACAACATCAAGAAGCACATACAGACACCATATCTTCCAATAACACATTTTATGATTCAAGTCATTTGGCTAAGCTTATATACGGTGCTTTTTAGCTTAATGTATTATCGAATACGATAGGGCTTACTATACTCCCATACATCTACACATGCTAAACCCCATAGAAATGGCTTTTTTGCTGAACCGAAAATCATTTTTAAAGGCTTTGCCAAACAGCTTGGAAAATTAAATTTTTAAGTCATTTTCCGATATGGGATCCAAACAATTTCTTTATTGTTTGAAAGTGAAGACAAAAGTTAAGTTCTCACTTCTCACTTTTTTAATGAATAATCAGTTTTAATTGTTTGAGTAAGCAACTTTTGCTTCATTAAATATTCAAGGCTCAAAATTTAAAGCAATTAACTTAATATACAACAAAGCTGATTATACGCTCAAAATGTTTAATCTATTGCAAACAGACGTACATCAGATAACTAAAGCTTGCTAAGTACTCAATAACATAAAAAGAAAGAATACCATTACATCTTTAATAAGCACATACAAACACTTAAATATTAAACACATTAATGTGTACTACAATATGAGAGTGTTTTGTTTAAGCTAATTTTTTGGCCGCCTTATGGGCTAATTGAACTTTTGAAAAGCTCAAAAGGTAAACTAAGCTTATGAGCTTTTAAAAAGTTCAGTAACCCTATAAGCCAACGAAATAAGCTTAAACAAACACCCCCTATGATAATCCACAAATCATAATAACTTTTAGAACCCACAATCCAAAGTCTAAACACCCCCTTTGAATTAGGGGAAATCCCAAAAATGGACCGGGCAACTTTTGTCTAGTCACTTTTTAGATTTTTTTTTCTCAGGGCAACTTTCAAAATGAGCGACTCCATATAAGCGCGACACGTGTCCTTAAACTTTGTGAATAAAGTACACAACTTGTAAGTGTGTGTAAGGTATGTGTAAGGTATTTCGTATTGGGCAACTTGTAAATACTGGGCAACCGTATTTGGGCAACTGTACATTTTTTGTCTTTTAGTGAACAGTTACTTTAAACAAAATAATATTAAAAGACATCTGACAACATGTACTTTGGGGCAACTTCAAAAATTTTTTTGGGCAACTTAACTATATCCCTCATTTTATAACTAACAACAAAAACACACGCTAAACACTCTCATATAACAAAATATTCTGTCTTCAACCACCACCACCACCGGATCTCACTACCACTCGACCTTGCCACAACCCGAACCAAAAAGGTTTATCAAAGTTTTGAGGTATTGTTTTTAGTTATTTAAACGATCTATGACTATTAATCAAGTTTTGAAGTTTTATTTCATAGATTTGTACATCTTATTTTAGATCTGAGTTTTTATTATTATTATTTTTTTAAATTGTGTTTTTTTTGTTACAGCCACCTGCCGCCACTGCCATCTCGCCGGAAAGTTGCCGCCGCCGCCACTGCCATCTAACCATCCTCTGCAATTAATTTTCATACGTGTATGGCCTCTGAGCGGCTGCAAAGGGAAGGGAGTGAGATTTCGTTTGAGTTTCGGTTTCGATTCTCGTTCAAGAATTTAAGGTAAGCTTTCATATTATTTTATTTTTTATTTTTTATTTTGGTAATCAACTAATCATGGTTTCAGAACTTATGGTTCCGAACTTATGTTTGTTTGAGTACTAGAAATCTGCATGGGTCTGATTGATTGAATTTTTATGCACTTCTAATGAATTAGGATGATCAATTGGCTTACCATGTTTATATGAATTCTTGGGGTAACAATGAGTTTCAGGACGATAACTGTTAAAGATATATGGAAATGAATGTATTAAATAGCGATAACATGTTAATCTGTTAGAAATCAGTTTGTATGTTTAATGACTTGAATGAAGTTGTAAATTTATGTGATATTATGTCTTAAAATTATCTAGTGTTACCGTTGCTAGCTTCAGAAGATGTAGCAAGTTCCGTGCTCTGGTTACCTTCTTTGTTTTCCGAGTATGCAATGGAAGGAACTTTCTCTATCAAGTCTGATATCTACAGCTTTGGAGTCTTGATCCTCGAAATTGTCAGTGGAAGAAGAAATAGTAGTTTCCATCATCTTGGTCGCACATTCAATCTTCTCGGATATGTAAGTCGTCTCACACTCTCACTGATATCAATTGTCTGCATCTTTCACATGCTATAGAGTAACTTTGTTGAAGATAATAACATCTTACTCCTTCCTTATAAAAGTTATGTATAATTTGTCTTGACCTCAAAGTCAAGGTAAAGCATGCATCTAATAGTCACACATTCATGGTAGTTAGGGGTGTAAAAAAATCCGACTCAACCCGAACCCAATTAAGCCTTTTTAGGTTGGGTTACTTCGGTCAATAATTTTATTCGGATCAACCCGAGTAACCCGAATACTAAGTTGGGTCGGGTATCGGGTTGAAAAAGTCAAGGTAAAGCATGCATCCAATAGTCACACATTCATGGTAAATTTTGTTTTAAGTGGGGCAGAATGGTCAGTTTGGACGCTCAAAATGGGGATATCTTTTATATGGTCATATGGGTCGAAACTGGTCATATCAGATTGGGTTACCTAAGATTCTGAGTCATTTCATTTTCACGGATAGTTAGTGTCAAATATGATTCCAAACCTTACACTGTTGCAATAATCTAATAATTTTGAATGAAATAATTTAGGAGCTATATGCATTCTATGTGCACTTTTGGAGATTTTTGAGTTTAAGCCCATTTCTTTGACAGCTTTTTTTTTTTTTAACCTGTGTGAGATAAAACAGAACCTGTTCCGACCCATTCATAAGGTTATGGGCCGAATTTGACACTAGACTCGTGCAAACAAAAAATTACATGTAAAAATGAGCAAAATTGGAGAAAATTGCGGATTTCAGTGTTTACTGTGTTTAGAATGACCGGTCCTGCTCATTTTTGGTAAAACGTATTTATCAGGGTATAATATAACATGTCTTTGACTTTTTAAATGATGGCAGGAAAGGAATTGTGGGATGAGCGCGGATGCTAACAGATTACACGCTTTGAGGTACTTGCTCATCCAATTGCTACTCCAACTCTTACTAAGACAAGGAGAATTCTCTGAAGCTGCATCTGAAATTATAATATGCTGCAAGAAGTTTTTTCCCATCACCTGATCTTCTTGATTCAGACGATGAACCAAATGGTGATGAAGCACCTGAATTGATGGATGTGTTTGTGGATACAAAGCTCTCATTGCTCCCACAGTCTTCAGCTCCTATGCGGTCTGCCATTGAGTAGGTACCTTTTATAACGCAGGTTTTGGCTAATAATGTGAACTTGTTTTGTGTGTTTTATTTTATGTGGTATGGTTTACACAGTTTGCACACTTAAGGACTGGGTAATATGATTGTCACACATTTTTGACAGTATCATTTCTCATGTAGGCTCTTTTGGGTTGTGTTTAATATTTAACGTGTCAATCCATCCAAAGTTGCCCAAAAGTGAACTATAGTGCACGCGACCTTCCAAATTTGTTGGTTGTTCTGATATTGTTTTTATGTAACTATAGGCATATGTCGCACTTTTTTAGCCAAAAGCTTGGTCTTCCATCCACTAAGTCATAATCTCTTAATCTGGTTATCTACAAATGTTGTGCCTGGCCCACACCAAACACCTATATACAAGTTCAGGAATTTTTTTTTCTCTGACATGTAACAATATGGGACGTCGTGGATCTCATTTTATCGTATCTGTAGATATATATAATCTCAAGATTTCTTTATTGTCACCTCGTTTTGTAGGTTTTCAAATACTACAGTGATAATGTGACGGATGACGGTTTACTGAGGATGTTGAAGGTTATAAAGAAAGACCTTAAACCAGCAAGACGTCAAGAGTCGGACAATGAAGATGATGGTGATGATACTGATGACGATGATCTTCTAGACATCGAAGAAGCGGAGGATTCTGATGAAGCAGAGACAGGTGATAATACTGGTGATGGTGATGAACAGTCTGAAGACTCTGAAGGAACTGTAGTTAAAGAACCTCGTGAAGAAAATTCAGATGATTCTGATGGTGGAATGGATAATGAAGCCATGTTCAGAATGGATTCATATCTTGCACAGATCTTTAGAAACCAAGCTGGTGGTGGTGATACTGCTGATTCTCAGCTTGTGCTTTTCAAACTTCGTGTTCTTTCATTGCTGGAAATATATCTACATGAGAATCAAGGCAAGTCTTATTTTGTCAAATTTATTGCTGAATCATATGTTTAAAAAGATTAAATGTCATGCAGGTAAACAACAAGTGTTGAAGGTATTCTCAAATCTTTGTCAGGCATTTGTGAACCCGCATACCACTGAAGGCAGTGAGCAGCTTGGTGACCATATTTATAAAATTGTGGAACACAAAATACTGAAAGCCAAACACTACCCCAAAGGTGAATCCTTGCAACTGTCTATGCTCGAGCCACTACTGGAAAAGAATCTGAAATTAGCATCAAAACCATTCAAGAAAATGCTGGAAAAATCCATTTCCATTAAATTTTTGAAGACACTGCTGATGATAATTGAAGTTACAATGAAACNTATTACTTAATAAGAAAATAATCTTTTTTTTAAATAAAATTATTACTAAATAAGGTATGGTTCCAATTTTTTTGAAATGAAAAATTCCCAATAGGGGTTTTGTTTTATTATATAAAAGATGTGACGGATGACGGTTTACTGAGGATGTTGAAGGTTATAAAGAAAGACCTTAAACCAGCAAGACGTCAAGAGTCGGACAATGAAGATGATGGTGATGATACTGATGACGATGATCTTCTAGACATCGAAGAAGCGGAGGATTCTGATGAAGCAGAGACAGGTGATAATACTGATGATGGTGATGAACAGTCTGAAGACTCTGAAGGAACTGTAGTTAAAGAACCTCGTGAAGAAAATTCAGATGATTCTGATGGTGGAATGGATAATGAAGCCATGTTCAGAATGGATTCATATCTTGCACAGATCTTTAGAAACCAAGCTGGTGGTGGTGATACTGCTGATTCTCAGCTTGTGCTTTTCAAACTTCGTGTTCTTTCATTGCTGGAAATATATCTACATGAGAATCAAGGCAAGTCTTATTTTGTCAAATTTATTGTTTTCTAAAGCTTAAATATACCTGAATCATATGTTTAAAAAGATTAAATGTCATGCAGGTAAACCACAAGTGTTGAAGGTATTCTCAAATCTTTGTCAGGCATTTGTGAACCCGCATACCACTGAAGGCAGTGAGCAGCTTGGTGACCATATTTGTAAAATTGTGGAACACAAAATACTGAAAGCCAAACACTACCCCAAAGGTGAATCCTTGCAACTGTCTATGCTCGAGCCACTACTGGAAAAGAATCTGAAATTAGCATCAAAACCATTCAAGAAAATGCTGGAAAAATCCATTTCCATTAAATTTTTGAAGACACTGCTGATGATAATTGAAGTTACAATGCAACATTAGTGTTTATTCGAAATGATTAGGTGATTAGGTCCCATATGGTTATTGAAAACTGTGTGTATTGCCCCAAAATTAGCGGATAAAAGAAGCAGTTTGTTTCATTCAAACACTCCAACTTGTTTAACTGCTCAAAAAGTAAGTAGTAACAAACAAGCTGTATAGCTTATAAAGTTGCCGACTATTAGAGATGATTTTGTAGTTAACTTTATACACAGTTAGGTGTAATTTAACAGAATGTGTTATTTCGGAAGATAAATGTTATCTAAATGTTGGGACAAAAGTTTGTTGGAGTAAGACAATCTACAAAAGAGGAACATTTTGGGTGGTTGACAGATCCATTCCCAGAAGGAACACATTAACGTCGTTTTTTAGTGCTTATTGTAATACTAAGATGTTTTTGTTTAGTTAAAGGTAAAATAGGAATGCGTGGTAATCAATTGATCATACTTCAAAATGAGAAATGTACTTTGGAGGACACATTGTGCTTAATTGCTTATGTTTACAGCTAACCAGTCATTCATTCAAGCCTGTATCTCTTACAGAATATCACATAATGATAAATGTATGAGCTGCCAGAGTCTAAGAGAGTGATCATGTCAATCACAACGTCAAAATAAATATTACAGTAGTTAACATCAATCACTTTTTATAGATTAGCATAAAAAAGAGTGTCAGTTTCGATCCAAAAAAGAAGAAGATTGTCAATGATTTAATCATTTATAATAAGAATCAAGCATTTTTAAGCAAATTGACTGAACTTCAATAAATATCATAAAGCTTCGTTAATTAGTGTACGTGTATATTATGGTTGTTTTTTAGCACAAAGGTTTTAGATCCAAAGTCATCCTGCATTGACAGAATACTTATAATTTTTAAAATGGTTTTAAACTCCCATGTAAGTACTAAAAACTTGCCCTATGTATCGTGGTTGGCATTATCCAATCTATTATGCCTAAAGCCTACTGTATGTTTGGCTGACAATGTTGTACCCAGTTAAGCTTTAGTTGACAATAAAACATATTGATAGATTGAATCTGTGCTTGCATTATTTGGAATGCTTGATGTCATTAATACCACTCTTGTGCTTTACTGTTGCTACTGAAGATAGCACGCGTCCTGATATCTGGTAGATACAATTTGCAGTATGGATGTTCGGGAGAAATCAAGATCCACATTATTCGAATCATCTAAACACAAGAGGGTTCCCATTTATGTTATGATGCCAATCGATTCTTTCGGGATTGATACATCTGGTGCTCCAAGAATCAGAAAGTAATTACCTTTTCTTCTAGTGTCAATGCCAATTTGAAAATGGTGAAAATAACATAAATTCAGATTTCGTAATCTCGTTTTTATTATCTCTGCATACTTTTCTTCCAATTCAGGTGGTGACATACATCGCTCTTGTTGTTACAGAATCAAGGCCTTAACCATATCATTAAAAGCACTCAAGTTGGCAGGTGTCCATGGAATTGCAGTTGAGGTTTGGTGGGGTATTGTAGAGCGATTTTTCCCCATGCATATAATTGGTCTTTGTATGAACAACTTTTCAAACTGGTTTCTGAAATGGGATTAAAGTTACAAGTTGCATTGTCTTTTCACTCAAATGCTCATTTATCTTCACGTGTACAAGGTGTTAGCCTTCCACAGTGGATCGTCATGGACGGACCCACGTAGGAGCCGGGTGTGGCACGGGCCACACCCAATTTTAGGTCACGAAATGTAATTTTTTTTATAAAGTATGTCTTTTCTGGGCTCGTGCAACACCCAATTCTAACTAATAAATTCTTTAGCGGACAACTTTAGTACTCGTGGTCATAAGAAAATAATTTTGTGCAACACCCTATCAAAAATCCTGGGTCCGTCCCTGTGGATCGTAGAGGTTTGCTTCAAGTTTTTTCAAGATAAATTGAACAAAAGAAAAGGATCAGACCTCTTACATGTGAATGTCTTGTTTTTTCTCAGATTGGTCGTCAAAATAAGGACATATACTATCGAGATCAGAATGGATTTCCTAATGGTGATTATCTTACATTAGGGGTAGATAATATTCCTTTGTTTTCTGGACGCACTGGTCTTCAGTGTTATGAAGACTTTATAAGCAGTTTTGCGAACAAATTTGATTCCTTGATGGGGACTATAATTGAAGAAGTCTGTGTTGGTCTTGGACCTTCTGGAGAACTTAGGTACTCTTCTACTTTCATCCATATGCATTAGAGTTGGCAGAATGGTTGGGTCGGGAGTGTTATGTTGTGGGTCAGTACGATTAACTTTTGAAGTGTGGTGGAAACAACTTGTGTCAGGTTTTTCTGATCCTCATTCACGCTTAATCTGTTATCACTAAATGCAGACACCCAGCTCATCCTTTTCAAGATGGTAGATGGCAATTTCCTGGAGTTGGTGCATTTCAGTGTTATGACAAATACATGTAAGGCAGCTTAAATTATAATGTACCAACTGATTGTCTCCAAAACTGCAATTTTTATTAAATATTACTGTATATTCTTGTACTTTTTAGGATGGAGGACTTGCGTACAGTTGCTTGGCAAGAAGGGAAACCTGATTGGGCAAATAAGGGACCTCCAATTGCTGGTGACTATAACAGTTTTCCAACTGATGTTCCTTTCTTCGAGGAAGAAAAGGGGAGCTTTTCATCCGACTATGGTCAATTTTTTTCTGGTAAGTCACTTATTACCTTCCTGGATGCTAGTTATAATCTTAGATAGTAAGAAGATCATCTAGTTTTAATTTGAGTAATTTGACATGTTTCTACATATTCTTTGGTCATATTGAGTATTNCCAGCTCATCCTTTTCAAGATGGTAGATGGCAATTTCCTGGAGTTGGTGCATTTCAGTGTTATGACAAATACATGTAAGGCAGCTTAAATTACAATGAACCAACTGATTGTATCCAAAACTGCAATTTTTATTAAATGTTACTGTATATTTTTGTACTTTTTAGGATGGAGGACTTGCGTACAGTTGCTTGGCAAGAAGGGAAGCCTGATTGGGCAAATAAGGGACCTCCAATTGCTGGTGACTATAACAGTTTTCCAACTGATGTTCCTTTCTTTGAGGAAGGAGAGGGGAGCTTTTCATCCGACTATGGTCAATTTTTTCTGGTAAGCCACTTATTACCTTCCTGTTATAATCTTAGATAGTAAGAAGATGATCTAGCTTTAATTTGAGTAATCTGACATGTTTTTACGTATTCTTTGGTCATATTGACGCCGAATGCTAACTCAAATATGGAGATCATAGAGTCATTAATATGCTGTAAATACTGATGGTGATAGTATTTGAGAAACTTCTTGTTTTACTTCTTAGATCAAGTAGAATTCAGAGAATTCGAAACACTAGTGAGTACAATTTGTCATGTAATTAGTTGCTATAATTAAGATATGGTGAGGATATACCATCCGGACTGGGACTTTCCAAACGGACCATTATTTCTATGAGTTTGTTTCGCTAAGTATGACTAGGAACATGATGATGTAATTCTGTCCATTGGTAGATAGCATGACTACCATCAGGGCTTTGTACCAGTTTGAAAATCATAATGGTATTGCATAAAAAGGTAACCCAACTGTGATAAGTTTTCTATTTTAGAAACCAACTTTTTCTGCCTCCGAAAAAAAGTGGTCAATCTTTAAAAAAATTGATTCAAAGGTAACCTTTGGTGATTTGAAAAAGTTAACATGCCTTTTTCATAATGTTGAGGGTTTTTGAAAATTTAATAGTTTTAGTGATATTCTGAAAGTTTGATGGTTTTTTCTGGGACAACAAAATTGGTGCTGAAATAGATATTTGACTGAATTTGGTCACTTCTATCTGAAGGCATATACGAAGATGTTTTTATGTAAGCTTATGAAAGCATTACTAAATGCTACTTTGTCTTTGCCTTGTAGGAATGGTACAGTGATAGGTTGCTCGGTCATGCAGATGCTATTCTTGGAGTGGCAGCAAGTTTGTTGAGAAAGTATCAAGAAGACGAGCAAAGTTCTGTACGTGTGGTGGCTAAAATTGGTTTACTATATTGGTGGTATCAGACGTTGTCTCATCCTGCTGAGCTTACTGCCGGTTACTACAACACTGCTTTTAGGGATGGTTATGATCCATTGACTTCAATGCTGTCTCGTCATGGAGCCGCTCTGCAAATTTCGTAATATTCTATCCATGAATTTCCTCATTTCCTTCTACACAAAGATGGTAGATTTTTCACTTAAGTGGCTAAGCCCAAGCAAGGTGACAATCTTGACCCATTTATAAGTAATTGGGCCGGTTTGGGTTATAATTTCTCTCTGATAGGTCAAACGGTTAAAATTTGAAAATTAGGTAAAAATGGAAACGGGAAGGGGTAAAAGTCACACAGTGTACTCACCATGCATAAAACCTCCTAAATCGTTTTATATATTTTACAAAAAAATAGATTATTACTAAATCAAAAATTTGATGCATTATGACGAAAATTGTTACTTGGTCTTGCTACCATTCAATTCTAGATATCGCCTCACCAAATTTGGCTTACTTAAGCAAATCCTGTTTTGCTAATCCCTTCAACCTGGAGGTGGCACAGTCGACCCGTGTTGTTAACATTTACCCATTAGACGTTGTTAACATTTACCCTCTAATGGGTCAAATGGGTGAAACTTAAAAGAATAGCTCAGACGGAAATGGGTTGAAACGTCACCCACGGTGTGTAACACATTGCATCAAACCTCTTAAATATACTTGTTTTCTAAATCATTAGGTTAGCATATTATTTTACAATAATATTGTTATTTAATTATGTTTAGAACATTAATTGACCAATAGTCTTCGTAGATCAGACCTGCCCCAGTTTACCTATTCTAAAATTTGCCAATTCTGACGTGTTGCCCGAGCCCCAAACTACCCATTTGCACCTCTACCACTCTACGGCTCTACTTCAATCTTTGCATATGATTTTAGAGCAAGTAGCTGTG
>LBNU01008808.1:18366-41716 GCA_014162995.1 Artemisia annua
TGTAGCTGCTTTGAGATGCTGGACAATGAAACTCCGCAGACCTATTTGTGTAGTCCAGAAGGTTTGCTTCGGCAGGTACTCTCCGAACATGAATAGCCTGTTTTGTGCGAGCATTGGGGTTGTTTGAAAAAATTAATCTTGTCAACTGTTTGCATGTGACTCTGAATTATTGTATATGCTATAACAGTTTGTCTCCTAAGATGATCCATAATTTACCGGACTAATGATTTTTTTGCCTACCAGATAAGGACCGCCTCAAATAAAAGGGTTGTAGAATTGACTGGAAGTAATACACATGAACGTTTTGATGAGGTATGTATTTCCTTCAACATGCGTTTGTTATTTTGTGTGCCAGATTTTTAAGACCCCTTGGTTCTAGGTAGAGGTGGTAAATGGGTGGGTTGGTCGGCTTGTCGACCCAAGACACATTTGAGCAGCATGTCATTACGAAGACATGGTATTTCCGTAATAATTCTGTCTTCTTATTAATAAAAGTTGATTAGGAGGTTTTATGCATAAGTACACACTTTAGGCAAACATAGATCTGTTTGCCCCATCTGACTTGTTAGTGATTCAACCCATAGTTATTTCCGATATGTAAGTGGATAATGTTTTATAATAATGGATCAGAAAAAAACAACTGTAAAAAGTTAATCCATGGGTGGTATGACGCACAAGAAAGTTCTACTATTTTGCTAGATCAAGTTTGTTAATCGTCTAATATCTATCCCCTCGCCTCTTTTATATGTTGTTGGCTTTTTTCCAACGTTTATACAGTAAAGTTTTATATTTTACAAATCTGTATTTGTTGCAGGCTGGACTAAAGCAGATACATTCAAATTGTTATGATTCAAAGGCCGATTCCGTGCGATCATTTACGTATTTCAGAATGAACGATAAGATATTTAGGGTTGAAAACTGGAATAACTTTGTACCATTTGTGCGAAGGATGAGCACTGATTTGTAAAATAACATTATACCCAACAAACAATGCAAATATAACTGCGCTACTGTTCATAAAATTCCATTCTTCCTCCGCTTTTTATAGACATTGCAACTTCTGTGTATGGCGTAGAGCGCAACTGTATCATGCCATCATGCGTGTACGGCTGATCCTAGAAAATAGCCACAACATTTACAAATGCAAAGATGGTACAACTAACCCTTGAATGTGTGAGAGAGCATACTGCTCAGCCTTTATACTGAACATGTGATATTGCATCTATAAGAGACTTCTCGTATGGTCAAACTTATGAATGTTCTCAAGAGAAAAAGTAAGTTGTAATATTGTTTTTGGGAATTCAAAGAGCTTGACAACAACATGAAAAAGAGTTGAAACTGAAAGCTCTTGTTGTTTGCTCAAGATCACCTTTCCAATGCTCATTGATGATTGATCAATACACAAGTATAAAGTTTGGGTGAACCATGCGTTGGGATTCGCACAACGTTTGTAGCTAGCAATGTTGATCGATCCATTCTTTGCCCCCATGAACGATATGTGAAAGACGGTAGTAAGAGGACTGATTGAACTCTCTCTAAAGAGTCTCCGACCACACTAGTAGCCTAGTAGGCTACCCCTAGCGTTTATTGTATGTACAATTCAACCAACTAATCTGGCATTTTCCATTCTCATATAATCAACTTAATACATTTTCTGGGGCGGCGTTATAGTTCATGCCATAGTAATACATTTTCTGGGGCGTTATAGTTCATACATTTTCTAGGGACCGACTGAACTCTCTCTAGAGTTTCGGACCACACTAGTAGGCTGCCCATAGCGTTTATTGTATGTACAATTCAACCAACTAATCTGGCATTTTCCATTCTCATATAATCAACTTAATACATTTTCTGGGGCGGCGTTATAGTTCATGCCATAGTAATACATTTTCTGGGGCGTTATAGTTCATACATTTTCTAGGGACCGACTGAACTCTCTCTAGAGTTTCGGACCACACTAGTAGGCTGCCCATAGCGTTTATTGTATGTACAATTCAACCAACTAATCTGGCATTTTCCATTCTCATATAATCAACTTAATACATTTTATGGGGCTTTCTAGTTCATGCCATAGTTATCTACCGATAGAAAACCACTTTGTTCACCGAAAGCAAATAAATTCTCATCAACTGACTATGAAATACGAGGTTTTCACTATTCATGTTATTTGAGAAGGGTGGGCAACGTAGAGCAAGTTTTTAACTCAGATGTACGTAGCTTAACTAAGGTATTCCGTGACTGTTTTCAACTCTTTCTCTTATCAGTCTCAATATAACTAACTAGTAAGGTTGGGTGTAATAGGGGGTGGAGGACACATTGTCCCTCGTGGACGTGTCTTGCTTATAACACAACACAACAGCAACAATGACGTGTAGTCCCTTTTTTTTTTTTTTTTTTGAGAAGTCGGTTGTGCATAATGTTGACTTGGATGTTGGTTGTGTGCGAGTGATGTTCGTTTTGTGAGGTATATTTACTAGCGAGGTACGTTTGGGTGGTAAAGTTGATCTTATTACACCTCACTATGTTGAGTTGTCAATAGAGGTGGCAATTTGAGACCCATTGGTTAACATGGGTTTTAGTCGGTTAAATATCTCGTAGATAATGGGTCTAGTTGGGCCATCATAAATCTTATAGATGAGTCTAATTGGGTATCTGATAAAGTGCAATTAATTTAATAATTACCCAGCGGGTCAATTTTTATTATTTTTTCACTTTTTTTAACCTTTTACTTTAATAATAATAATAATAATAATAATAATAATAATAATAATAATAATAATAATAATAATAATAATAATAATAATAAGTAATTAATTCTTCTCGACCGAACCAAAACACATTCACACCGGGACTCAACCCATTTAGACCCGGACCCATTGACACCCATGTTTCTAAAAAACCCATAGACCCGAGAGAGTATTTTTAAGGTAAGTTTCATTTTTGTGGGGGTGAATAATAAGATAACAAACCATTCAATAGAGATCTGTAATTAGGTAATATTTGAGGCGGTTAACAGAATTATAAGTTTCCCGTATAAACCTAAACTCATCTAAACCCGACCCGAACCATTCACCTTTAATTGTAGATGTTGATATTGGTCGACATTTTGTGAAAAACATTAGCGTGCCACGCTACTTGGGTGATGATCTAGTCAAGTGAGTATGACATATTAGTCCAAGGTTTTGGTATTGGGCCTTTATTTAGGACCTTTAAAAAGGATATGGTTGAAAAACTGCCATCCCTCCTCCTCCCTTTCATCATCTCATAGATATTTCTTCACTTTCTTCTTTAGGATATTCCCAAAACCAAAACCCTCATCACAAACAAAAATGACCATCACCAACACCCTATCATCATCCTCACCACCATTCCCAAAACCCCTTCTCAAAACCCATTTCCAAACACCCCTCTACAACTCCACTTCCTTCATTTCCCTTTCCCAAACCCTCAAAACCCAAACCCTCACTACGCGCTTTCCGCGCCTTCCAACTGCTGCCATTTACGCGAAAACCCATATCCAAACACCCCTCTATTCCACTTCCTTCATTTCCCAAACCCAAACCCAAACCCTCATTTGCCTAAAACCCTCTAACCGGTTTTCGCGCCTTCAAACCGTTGTTTACGCGAAGAACAACGACACAGTAGACGGCCCGGATCGCTTGATCTCAGCCATTTGCTACTTTTACCCGTTTTTCGACGGTATCCAATACGGAAAATATGTCATTAACCAATTCACATTCCTGCAGACATTGATTTCACCTTTAGTTCCCGCTATAAGAGTTTTCAAAAGCTTCCCATTTAACGGCTTTTTAGTCTTTTTAACGCTTTATTTTATCGTTGTTAGGAATAATAACTTTAGTAGATATGTTAGGTTTAATACTATGCAGGCTATTGTTCTTGATGTCCTTTTGATATTTCCTGACTTAATTGAGCGCACGTTTAATCCTAAAGACGGAGTTGGGTTGGATTTGTTGATGAGTTTGGATAGTACTGTTTTTCTGTTTTTGTTAGTTTGTTTGATTTATGGTACGTCCAACTGTGTTATAGGACAGGTTCCTAGGTTGCCTATTGTTGCCGATGCTGCTGATAGGCAAGTTATGTAATCATTAAAGTTGTTAAAGTTGAACGTTGTTGTTGTTGTTTATTGGATTTGTATTATTGTTATTATTATTGGAATTAAAGATTTTGTTAGTTGTGATTTGTTGATTTATGGCTTTTTGTTGCTCTATGTAACTTTGGCTATATTTGGATCATGGTTTTAGCGAGAACTTGATTCGAGAGAACTTTTTGAGGTTGAATGCAGTTGTGAACTAGGAACATAGATGACTTAATTTGTGTTGAAATTATAGATTTTTGTTGGTTTTGGTTAGTTGGATGATAAGGTTTTTGTCCATGAGTTGGTTATTTTGTATGGTATTTAGTATGGCATTGACTATTAGTTCCTATATGACTATATTGATCTTGTTAACTACTGCGTAGTAATTTTGGATCATGAATTTGGCAATAACTTGATTTGAGCTTGATTGAGTCAACTAATCGAGTTCAAGTTCAGGTGTGATCTAGGAACATGTTAGTTTATCAATACCTTATGTGTTATTGTTTTTTGGGTAAAGGAGGATTATACCTCCGGACTCCAGTAAAATATATAATTAATCAATAAAATATGTGGTATTGTTAATAGGTATGTACTAAGGCTAGTGTTAGGGGGTGTTTGGGAATGCTTACGTAAGTGATTATATGTTTACTTTGTTGTTTTGAAGCGAATAAGCGATCTCACACGCTCTATTGAGAACTGTTTAACTGCATATTTTAGAAGGAATAAATGCTTGTAAATAAGCATTTTGGTGCCTGTATCTTTAGCGTTGGCAATGCCCAAACACCCCCTTAATATGTGTACACAATGGCTGCAAATGAGTGACAACCGGGCCCTTATTTTAGTTAAATGCCTGTGCATATACAAACCTCTTACTAGCCTCGAACTCGCAACCTCCTGTTTCCGCAGCAACAACAGAAACCAATAAGTCGCCTACGGCCGGTAGAACTGGGCCATTATTGAGTAGAGTCTTATCAAGAGCTCGAGTTTGCATAAACAGAGAGCTTGGAATTTATGAAAATATGATTTCAAGTCTTTTAAGATCTCAGATTTGAACTATTATCTTGAATCAGGCTAACTATAGTGAACATACTTATTCAAATTATGATAGAAATGACAGATCTTGTTATTGTTGTTTGCTGGAACATAATTATTGTTCATTTTTTGCTCATTTTGTTGTTTTTGTGTTAAATAAGTTTTTATTCTTAATCCCCTAGTTAGTGGCACCGAGTGTTGGTACCTATATAACTCTTTGGTAACTACAAACTTGAGATTGTGGCTTTAGCAAAAGGCTGCAAGAAAAGCTATGGTTTATATCGAAGGACTTGATTTGAGCTTTGATTGTATCAACTGCGTTTAGTATAAATTTAAGTGTGAGCTCAGAACATATAGTATGTACCATGGCTGGTGTTGATATCATGATAAGTGTGCACAATGGCTGGAAATGAGCCGAGCTGTGTAATATGAGTTTGGCCATTAACAAGTAGAACCCTATCAAAATTTTGAGTTCGAAAGCAAAAATGAGTTTGAAACATATGGAAGTTTGAATTTGGGTTTATAAGATTTTGACTCAGAACTTTTAACTATTTTCTTAAGCTCTATGTATGCGTTAATAGTTTTAGCTTAGCTTGAATCAAATAGGTACTTTCCAGCCGTTCAAGCTGATTATAAATCAGACCAACTTAGAATTTACTTGAAGATATTCATGGATCTTAGCCTGATTTCATTAGGCAAGACGACTACTTTGTCCAAATCTACTTACAGTCAAGTTTCACTGTATGTTTTAGGTTTGATTTCAAATTGAACAACCTTGATACCACATATCTAATAGGCATGCCATTGAAGCAGACCTTCTTTAGCATCCATACTTGTTCACTTATTGCGGTTTTATTCATTCCTCGGTCAAGCTTGAGCCTACATCTCTCATATCTCTCATGACTAGAGTTCCACCTTCAGGCTAACAGCCTAACACCATTAAGACAAGGTAACGTTTAGTTTCGTTTGCACCTCATTTGGACTTTCATGCTATCTGCGTGACTAATGGTGTATAAAAGTGGGCTAGTCGTGCCTTTACTAAACTTAAAGGTACAAGAAATACAAGGTGTAAACTTCATGTCCTACCTCTTATAGATTAAAAATGCTAGTACTTTTGTTATATTTATTTCATTGTATATATATAGGTCACTACTTACTAGACTAGTATTTTGTGCAAAGCAAATGTGTTGTGTAAATCAAATGGGAAGTGTATTGAATAACACTAGTGGCACATATATGTGATAATAGTTAATGGGGTGAGTTAATAGCACTAACAACTATGCACTATGGACTTTTGGTGAAAAAGAAAATTTGTACAAATCACAAATTCAGGATGATGGGAATGAGAAAATATGGACTAATGACATCTGATTGACTAAATGGTTTCTGTATCACTTTGCCTAATCCATTCCACTTGTAATTGTAGGCGGCAAAAGGTTGATATCCGGCAACCCGAATCAGCTCACGATTGGTTGTCTATCTATATTGTGGGGCAAACATGACTAGCTCAGCGGTTGTGGCTATAAAAATAAGGGATGCCTAGGATCGAAACCTGGACCTTGTGTTTTTTAGATGGCAAATATTAGTCACCACCCATTTTACTCGTAATTAAAATAACTCGTTTTAATCGAAACACGTATCTATCGGTTACCCAAATCATTTTTTATATTTGCCTCGAATCATGGTACATGGTCAAGATTTTGCTTCATTAACCATTTCCACCTTTTGTGGTTCATTTGTTGTTAATATTTTCATGGTGTTAATGTTACTATTCTTGTGGAATACTTATTCTTTGCCTTTAATTCTAGTGTAAAGCTACAATTACTTGAAGGAAAACAGCAGCCTTTTTAAAGTTATATTTAGACATAAAAGTGAATGAATCAAACAAGATGTCCCCAAGATTGTCAATAATAAAACGAGTTTTATCTTAAAATAGACACAATCACTCATACAAGGTCATTATTGCTTTCTTTGTGTATTTTGTCAAAAATAACAATGCGAAGCAAGCATGGAGAAGTAGAAAGTAGATAGTCACACCCGTATCTGACGGTGAAGACTAGACACTGTTTCTAAAAGATCATGATAATAATACTGTCATGCAAACATAGAAAAGCATATGAACATACAAAATTACAAACATAAAAGGATTTATGGGTCTACGAGTAAACAAAACATGATTGAGAATATAAGAGTAAAAACATACAAGGCTTACAAAAGCATTTCGTGCTAAAATTTATAAATTTATAAAAACACAAATATTTTACACAGCCGGATGACATGTATAGCATTGCCTCAAATTGGTGTTAAAACAATTCTATAACTTAATAAATTTGTGAAACTATCTAAAGATCGTATTTTTTATATGTAACAGCTTTAACTTTTCAATATTTTATATGTTAAATTAAGCTTTACACTAACTTTCAACTTTACCCATTTTAAGTAGCAGAAGTAAATGATAGATAAGCGTGTTATTTAATTTTCCATGAGGTGGTTGATTTAAAAATACGAAGTGGTTGAATTCGTCTTGGAATTTTCTCCAAATTTAATAAAATAAACGTACACCAAATGCCGCAATTATCGTCATGTGCATGCGGTCGTTAATTTATTTTTTCAACGCGAGCCTATTTTCTAAAATATACAAATGTAATAAAATTATAAAATACGTAGTAATCATTTTAAATTGTACCAAATTTGACATTATTTTTTAGCATGTATCGAAGTTTTGTCTTTCCTATTATTTGTATAAACTTTTAAGTTATCTTATTCTTTATATCACTAGGAGTAAAGTTGATAATATTGAAAATTTGAGACATTCAAAAGAAGAAAACAAAAGTTCGATGTACACTGAAGAATAATGTGTCAAGTTCGATACATTTTCAAACCATTAACTCTAAAATAATATTACAACCACTCAAGGTTCACTAGGTGCAAACAACTCTGATATAATCACGGTTTGAATTTGTATAACGGTGGATTTAACCTTGCAAATTAGTCAGTCAAAATATCAAAAAACATTGTTGTTTAGAAATAAAATAATATTATTTGTGATATCAACGTTATTATAATGGGCTAATGGCTGATCGAGTTTGTGCGGAATCTAAGAACAGAAACAAACATAATTTATAACGAAAATATAGCGAGGCTATAGTATAAAGGGTAAATTTACACAAAAAATAATACTTAGCCTAAAACATATAACAAAGCAGAATCATCTGATATGACACTAGCTAGCTTGCAACTCCCAGTGCTACTAAAATAATTGTAGGCTCTGAAAAACATCACAACGTGCATCACAACAAACTTATTATGAAAAATTACTAGAAATAGATAACTTGGGAATTGTTCTTGTTGAATGCCTATAAAGTATGCAAAGTAAGAAAAATAGTAGTCACTGATGATTCATTTTCACAAGGTTGTTGTTAGCGATACCCTTAGAGGTTATTGGCACCCCTCCAAAACCTATTTTACCCAATTATGTCTACTCTGTAGATAAGAAAAATAATTTTTTATCGTTTTTTGTTCTGTATTTTCTGTCTGTTAATACTTTTAACTTATCAAAACTTTATACTTTCAATTCCGTACTTTCAATTATGTAATTTTATGATAAAAACAAAATTATAAAAATAAAAATAAAATAATAAAAAATAAAGAGTGTGCCAATATAGCAATATTTCTTACTTCTATAGTTCAACTAGAAATGAACTCAAACAATGTACTTGTCTTTAGCTATCAATCATAGAAAATGTAGTATTTTTCATTGTTCTCGTAGTCACATGCTTTTTAATAAATAACAAACGTAACTATCAATCACAAATGCTTATTTCTCATTTGCAATGCTTGTATTGTATTTTCACTATTTTGTATACAAAAAACATAAAAATCATCAAATTACAATACTTACCAAAACAAACCTCATCTTTAACTTAAACACACTCACACAAACACTTACAATTAATTTATGAAAAATATAATTCACACCCTCATATTCATATCCAAATTCCATTATGTAACAACCATAATGAAATCCAAATATAAAATCTCAATAGTGAAATATCAATAATCCAAGGACCAAATTATTTCCCCAAATTAACTCATTACATTAACTAAAGCAACAAACCAAAAAAACTCAAAACCATCACAAACCCTAACCCTTTAATCCCAACAGCATTATTCCCATCCGCCTCTTGGTCAGCAACGGCGCCGTCAGGTGAATCCGCTGGCGAATCAGCCGGCGAGTCCACCGCCGGCGCAGCCTTGTGCTTCTTCTTCTTAGCCGCCTTTGGCGACTCAGCAGGAGCGTCAGCCTCCGGCGCAGGTGCAGGCGCCGGAGACAACGCTCCCTTAAACAGCTCCTTAGGCACCAAAACCTTATTAATAGTAAAAATAATCAACGGCTGTTGATCAATCAACGTGCCTACAATCTTAGCCGTAACTAGCTTGCTCGACTTAATCGTGACATCCTGCCCATCATTTTGAACAGTAAAATCAAATTTCTCAGCTCCATCAGTAGCCAAAGTGTTCATAACACCATTACTAGACTTCAACATAGAGAGCGACTGATACACTGGCACAGCGTGATACTCAAGTAAACTTTGCTTCCCATCAATGGTTAAATTTTTAAACTTAGGCAAGAACCCTTTGAAAGCATCATCTAAAGGACAAAACACTGATAGCCCCCCATCAACGTTATCAGCATAAGTCTTCATGGCATCAGAAGCACTAAGCGCATCAGCAAAATCTTTACATCCATGTAGCGACATCAATGCAGTTATATTAACCGCAGCAGGCTCGGGGGTAGGGGCCTCGGCCTCAGCTGAGGGCAACATACTGCTAATTTGTATCACCGAAATATTATAAGGCACCTCAGTCAAGCTCTTAACAAAAGTGGCATCAGTTCTGCCACTATCTTCACTCCCAAACCCTACTTTGCCACCTTTTAGATCTGTAATGTTGACAAATCCTGACGACCCAGAAGCCGTACCAGTGGCTTGGAACATCGTGGCAGCTAAAGCTGTCCCGTTAGTGATCTGGTGCAGCTTTTTGGCGCCAAAATAATCAAGAAGTACGTGTAATGAGAGTATGTTTTTCATGGTGTTGATGGAGAGGTGGTTTGAGAGCAGATCTGACATGGCTGCATTGTTTACCGCCAAAACTGTGATTGTTTGACGGTTGTTTATGTCGTCTGCTAGGTGTGTGAGTGATAGGTAGTGGTTGAAAGTTGAAAACTCTGGGAATTTGGCGAGGATTTTTGTGATGTTGTGTGCGTTTGAGGTCGTTGCGGCGAGCAGTATTATCAGTAATACTGCTGTCGCCGCAGAGAACGCTGATGTGGAGCTGATACGACGCATTTTGAGAATGTGAGAGTGTGTGTGTTTTTTTTAGTGAGTGTGAGAGATGATATCAAGAGTGGTGGTGAAATAAAGGGGGTTTTGGTATTTGAGTTTGAGTTAATTAATTACGGTTGTGCCACTGGAGTGTTTTCCCAGCTGTTTGTTTTCTTTCAACGGTCTTCTGGTTTTTCAACTTTTTTTATTCAGAATTATTTACATTTTATTCCCCTGAAGTTGTGAAGGGTGGTCAAAACATGTGGAAAGGTTTTGTTTCTCTTCACAAAATTGTTTTTTGGAATTTAAGTTCCTATCTATAGAAGACTTCAAAAATAATACGTAGACCATATTATTATAATTAAAAAAAAAATCATGTTTCGTCTATGTGATTTATTAAAAATCACACTTGTCGTTACTATTCAATTTTAATTAAGTAAATAATCCCTAATTTTCAAACCATTTGCGTTGATAGTTTTTATTTTGGAAAAATCACATGGATGAAACACGTGATTTTTTCTTATACTCAATACGGAGTTATAAGGTAACTTAACTAATTTATGGAAACAAAAATTGATTGGGGCTACATGTATTGTGTATTTGTGTCGCTAGGAATAACATGTATATTTTTTAAACTAGTGTGTTACTATCCCAAGTGAATTAAAGTGTGTTAAAAAAAGGCAACAAAATATATTTCAGTCTTTATAATTTTACAAACTACTCGTATTTCTTATGAAAAGTATTTGATTTTACTTTTTGATCAAGTTAGAAAAAGTTAATTACCCAAATGTTTTACATATCAACCTACCATATCTTATCTAGTTACAACAAGTTGGATCCATACCTTCTGCCAACTATCGACAAAAGATTTGAAAATATTTTGTCTTTGTTTTCAAAACACAAATACAAAAGAGTATACATAGTGTTATAGAAAAACGTCACCATTATGTATAAATCTTCTTACTTGATTTGTTGACTTGGTGCATGTTCTCAAGTTTTGTAGACAAGATGTATAATTTGTCGACATAGTTATCCTTTTTTCATGGCTTGCAACGAATTTGAAAATATACATAACACATAGCAATGTTACTAATCCAAATTTTGCATACAGAATAATGTTACTGCTCCTTTGCGTGACACCGGTACGATAATTCAATTCTGCTTCATTTATTTAGTCCATTCTAATATTATTTGGCAGTTTTAGTAAACAAAAGATTGCTTAGTAGTTGATTACCATATTTGGTTAGTAAATCTTCAGGGGGTATTTGTGCAGTTTTTGAAAATATGTGGGTGTGATATGCAAACAAAAGATATAACAGCTAAGCAACCAGTGATATGTGTCCACGTAGGTAGACGAAGTAATACGTTTGAACCAGATGCTTCCTTCCACCGACATATTGCCAAATAGTATTTTTTAACTTTTATTTACATGTAAAGTTCGCAAATTTTTGTATGTACATGCAACTTCTAAAAATATATTATAACGTTTTAAATAACTACACAAAATGTCGAAAATGTAACTAACTAGTTCTAACTTCTAAGTTTGAAACATAAATGTTGGGTACAGTGTTTGAAAATAACAAAGACACCCTCACAGCTTAGAAAAAATGACAAACTACTTACATTTTCGCGTTTTATTTTTAAAATTTGTGCATTTAGATGGACATTGCTATCGACATTCTACCATCATTTTAACTAAGAAAAATGCTAGAATTACACAAAATTTACATAAAAACTTTCACACATTGATGTGTGACAAAATAATTTTATAAAAGAAAAAGAGTAAATAAGCGATCCAAGTGTCATGCCACATTATTGTGTAAAAGTGTTTTTTTTTTTTTTTTTTTTTTTTTAACAATTTGTGTTCTATGTTTCAAATTCTTTTACTTATCAAAATAAGTTTAAATCAAGTTCCCTTTTAGCAATTACTGTCAGAGCTAAAATCAAGGATGGCTAAAGGAACAAGCAAGACATACGAATCTACGAACGTTAAATTTCTTCATTACCACGGTTATAATAATGAAAATATGTGAAAGACAATGCGAAACTTAGGCTTCAAACCGGTTATCATATACTTTTTCAAAAGCAAAAAATGTAAAATCGAGGTAAAATATGTCATTGATAATAAATAAATCAGAAATTTAACTAGTGGGAAACAAAACTCTTCTTAGAGCACTGGNAAAAAAAAAAAAAAAAAAAAAAAAAAAAAAAAAAAAAAAAAAAAAAAAAAAAAAAAAAAAAAAAGTTATTATAACTTAACCATAACACTACATTTTGTGCCCCACTTTTATTTTAAAACTTATAAATTACAATTTTAAACCCTTTAATACAGAAATTTAAAACATACGAATTACAAATACTTATTCACCTTTTTCGGAATCCTTTTGTTGTTGTTGTTTTCGTTGAAGATATTTTTGCCAAAGATGCTCCATAATGTCTAGTTGGAGACTAGCATGCATTTCTCTGTCGCGTATTTCTTTTGCCTTTCGACATTGGACATCACATCTGTCGACCCACCTTTCTTGCCTCATGCGTAGTGCCGGATCCACCCACATTTCGCTATACTCACGTAGTGCAAACTTTTAATCTTTTATCTTATGCAAAATAAAGCAAGAATACATGATTCTACTTATCCTGGTAACTTCCATTTGACGTGCCGGTTGTTGTATTATACCTCAACGTCCTTAGAGCACACCAAAAGCACGTTCCACATCCTTTCGTGCACTTTCTTGTTTTCTTTTAAAATAACCATATTTATCGTCAGTTGCAACCGTGAATGATCTGACGAAAGTTGCCCACTGTGGGTAAATTTCGTTAGCTAAGTAAATCCCTTTTCATACATGGTTCCATATACAATATATGGTGCTACAGGGGCGATGTTATCTAGAATGTCGTCGAATAATGGAGAGTTATCTAAAACATTAATATCGTTATTCGCCCCTGCCACCCAAAAAAATGCATGCCAAATCCATAAATCTTGGAAAGCAACAGCTTCAAGTATTATTGTTGGGTATCTTTTATCACCCCTATCACATTGCCCTTGCCAACCCACCGAACAATTTTCCCACTCCTAATACATGCAGTCAATGCTACCAAGCATTCCCGGAAAACCATGACACCGCTCATGCCTTTCATAAATATTTTGAATGTCGGCATATGTTGGTTTTCTTAAATACTCTGGCATAAACAATTCAATAACGCACTTGTTAAATTTGTCAAGACAATCACGTGAAGTATGCTCACCCATTTGCAAATATTCATCAAACGCATCGGGTGCGGTGCCGTATGCCAATTGGCGTATGGCAGATGTACACTTCATAATAACACTTATACTCATTCAACCCGTACAATCGGGTGCTTGGCTAAAGAATTCAAAATGACTTGAAAGAGGATCGAAAGTATAAAATTCAATACCTTTGACTATTTCTAAAAATAGTTTCCGGCTCATACGATATCTTACAACCTGTATTAAAAAAACTTGTTCTTACAACCTGTATTGAAATAGCCTGTATTGAAATATCTTACAACCTGGTGCGGATACTTACAACCTGTATTGAAATAGCTGTTCATCAAACATTTTTCGGCAACCTCACGTTCACGGTAGATCGGGTTACGGGTCAAGCGAGGTTGAGCTACTTCTTGTTCCAATTGTTGCTGATATTCGTACGCGGCCATCATAAAGTATAAGTCAGTTTTGTCATCTACATCGGACCAGTTCTTAGGTTCTTCGTCACTTTAATTGATCCATTATGAACGAACAAGTTTTTTTTATTAGAGAGGAAGTATATAAATTTGAGTTTGAGTTGTGGAAATGTGAAAAAAAAAAGTTGTGTGTCAATTAGGTATTTATGGTGTTGAAAAAAAGGTGTTTTATATATTTATTTCACACAAACGACCGTTACATAACGTATAAGGACCAATAGTGTATTTTATTATTATTATTATTGTTATTATTATTATTATTATTATTTTAGTATCAAAACGGTACATAGCCGTTTAAGGACCAATTTATTATTATTATTATTATTATTATTATTATTATTATTATTATTATTATTATTATTATTATTATTATAATAAGTGAATTAGGATAAAAAGGATAAAAAGTGTATGTGTCAATAATATCGAATTGACAATGTGTCAATTAAAAAAAGTTATGTGCAAGTGTGTCAATATGTTTAGCTAAAAAATTTGTGTGTGTGTCAATAATACGATAAATGTGTGTCAATAATACGTCAAATGTGTGCCATGGCAACACAACTCCTTAACTCGCTCCTTAACGCAGCCTTGTGGTGTGGTAACTCGGCCTTAACGCACGCTGCGTTACCCTATAACTCACCTCCATGGTTACTACACCGTGTGCTCTTGTGAAAAAGTCTGTGCGACATATGTGACGAATGCTAGCGACAAATGTTTATGATTACCATGCTACCGTCCATCGATGTTCATAGCGACGACTTGTATGAAAAATCGATAATGACTTTGCTACATTTAGCAAATTCTAAAATAAATCAACAGCGAGTACTATTTTTCTTGGCATATTTTTAAGGCATTCAACAAGAACAATTCCCAAGTTATCTATTTCTGGTAAGTTTTCATAATAAGCTTGTTGTGGTGCAAATGGTGATGTTTTTCAGAGCCTGCAATTATTTTAGTACACTGGGAGTTGCAAGCTAGTGTCATATCTCAATTTCAAAATATTATTTTTGTGCTATTTACTTTCAAAAAATTGTTGGATATATCAGATGATTCTGTTTTGTTATATGTTTTAGGCAAAGTATTATTTTTCGTGTAAATTTACCCTTTATATTATAGCCTCTCTATATTTTCGTTATAAATTATGTTTGTTTCAGGTCTTAGATTCTGCACAAGCTAGATCAAGTAATATTATTTTACTTTTAGATAATCGGATATTTTGGTCGACTAAGTTGCGAGTTTTCAATTTACCGTTATACAAATTCAAACCGTGATTACTTTAGAGTTGTTTGCACATAGTACACCCTGAGTGGTTGTAATGTTATTATAGAGTTAATGGTTTGAAAATCTATCGAACTTTATGCATTATTCTTTAGCGTGCATCGAACTTTTTATTCTTCCATCGAATGTATCAAATTTTAAATGTTAATGTATCTTATTGTGTGTATCATTACGGGTAAAATTTTATACAATTTAAAGTATAAATCACTTGATAATGTATCAACCTTTACTCCTAATGATAGAATAAGATACCTTAAAAGTTTATACATTTAATTAGAAAGAGAAAAGTTTGATACACGCTAAAAACAATGTGTCAAATTTTATATTCTATTATTTAATTACAATTCTATATTACTCCATAAAAAGCTTGGATTAAGAAATCCATGAAGCTTTTGGAACTGCAATCACCTAAATACCCTCCTATGATTAACCTACCACTAAATCACTAATGTTTCATTTTTCTTGTTGTCCATCTTGACGTGTCATCTCCTTTTAGTAATTTACTACAGTAATATTTGACATATTAGTATATGACTTATGTTATGTGGGATGTGTCATATTCCAACAATAATTATGCATGTTTTTGTTGATTTTACTATTAATTTATGTGTGATGATTAAGAAAAAGAGTAAATACTGTCGGCACGATGAAAATACTATTAAGCATGAACGTTGGCTATAAAGTTACGATTTATGTATACGTTGTGTTCTCGAGTTAAATTTTGAGAGAAAAAGAAAAGAAATAAAAAGAATCATAAAATATCTTGTGTTATCAAGTTTTTTTTATGTAAAAATGGAAAAGATGTGGAAGGAAAATTTATGGTGTTTTTAGTCTAAAAATTTCCTCCCACTTTTAGGATGAAGAGGAGAAAAAGAAAATTATCTTTCTCTCTTTTCTCCACAAACTTTTCTCTTATTTTCTTTTCATATTTAACTCGAGAAAATAGCGAGAGATATTGCAATATTGATAGCTAAAAAGAAGTCGCATTGTTTGAAATCATTTCTAGTTGAACTATAGAAGTAAGGGATATTGCAATTTTAGCAAATAACTTCTAATTAAAACTAACACTTACTTTTACATTTTAATCTATATGAAATAAAATGATGACTTAGGGGAAAAAAATAAATCTTAGAAATGAAAGAATGAGAAATAATTATAATCTCAAATTATAGATGCATCGATTTGAATTGGATACATCTATAATTTTTTAGATGCACCCTAATATATATACTAGCAAAAATTAAATGCATATACCAATTCATCAAGTTAGGATATAAATTTTTCGTCAACTGTGAGTCAAATTTGTTGCTAGTAATACTTTACATCATTTTCACAGAGATGCATCTAATTAAAGTCTCCATCATATTGAACTCTCACTCGGATTGGCTGGGTTGGATCGAAATCTTTGAATTCCAAATGCTCTCAAGGAAAGCATGATCGTAATTGTTGTTACTACTTGTTGGTGTCTTTGGAACTATCGCAATTCCGCCACATTTAACTCTCAAAACTTGAGGAAATGTGACCTTTATTGGTTAAATAGTAGAAGTTCTAATTGTTTAGCTTGACATTCTTGGCTAAGAAAACTGTTGTAATTATTATTCTAGAACCTTTATTTTTATATTTATTTAAAAAAAATTAAAGTCAATGCATTTTGAATAGGTTGTTACAGTTATTTTTCATCATTTTCATTTTAAGTTTTGTGAATCCATACTTATACAATGATAGCCAATGGAAAATTAAATATATTTATGAAGTTTATCTTTAGCTTTGGATTGTTATTCAAGTTAATATCCATACAGGGAATATCTAACCAATGCCCTAAAGGCATTGGATAAGATTTGTTTTGTTGTGGTTTTTTACATGGGCCCATCTTTTTAACTAAAAAAATATTTTTGTTTGTCTTTTTCTTTTTGTCCCTAAGTATTTTTTATGTTTGTCCTTTTTTAACTAAAAAGTATTTTTTAGGGCATTAGTTAGACATTCCCATACTTTAATTTGGTTTCGGGAAAAGAAACTTTTAAACGTTTTTAGATTAAAAGGAAATTCATCCCTTAATCATCAATCAAATCTGTCGGCAAAATAGATATGAACATGACCCACTCTTACTTTCCGATTAATCTTTTATATAATAAAAGAATTACATCATTTCGGAGTGTTTTTGCAAAACCCTTTTTCTTGAAAAAAAAAATTGGACCAATAGGAAAGCTCGATTTTACCACATAGGCGAAATCGAGCAATATGATTGGCCAATAAAAAGTCAAAATTGAATTGGTTTTGGTCAAACTTTAATAAATTTGGTGGAGAAATTTGATTGAGAAAAAAAACACATAAAAATATAGGTGTCAAATTTATGAAAACAAAAACTTAAAAAAAGATGAGTTAATTAATAAAACTTTAGTGGTTAAATTTTAATAAATTATATAGAGCTAAGTGTAAAATTACAAGTTTCCATGTTTTTTAATAACTTTAGAAAAAACACAGATAACCCCTTACACTTTATACTTTAAAATATTAACTTTGTTTAAAATTACATGAGTTAGTTTTTAGACTTTCATCCACTAAAATTACAAAATTTGGTAAATGTGCGAATTAGTTTTAATATTGTTAGTTTTAGACTTTCATCCATTAGAATATTTTTTTAAATAAGGACTCATGTTATTCTATTTAAAAGTTTAATTTATGCGTACACGGTTTGAATATTAAATACGGCTAAATTATTAGTAACGAAAATATAAATATCAAGTGGTAAGCATGAGTTACTGTGATATGAAAATTGTTATTTAATTTATATATGAATATCCATAAAAACATTTTAAAAACTTTACGGAGCATATTTTAACTTCATTAACGCTCATTATATACTACTAAAATCACACATTTTGTACAGCATGATATCAATAGTTAAAGTTAAATAATAACATCAACATCAACCTCAGCATGTTTGTCAGCTAAAAACGCTATACAAAGCTAATTTACTCATTTTGACAAGTGATATGCTCTATTAGGCTGCACCTTCTATTTTTTATTACTTTAGCAGAAAGTGTATTGTGCGCGTTGTTAAGTCCGAAAGAAATGAAGGAAAAAAAGTGTATGTTTTGTGCCAATAGTTTGAGTAATAGATGATTGATGTTTCTTTCAGGATGTTTTATATACCAGTTGGTCCTTATGCGTTGTTTATTCGAACTTGACACATTAAGAGACCGGGAATACAAGTTCATCACCAAGTATGCTAAAGTAGGAACCATAAAAACCCCCGAAACTACACCTGATGCATCAACTACGGATTTACTTGAAGGTTACTTAGAACATATATTTGATATAATAATTTGCTTATATGGTATATGTGTTTATTGAATTTAAAATCAAGTTGTCTCTTGAATTTTCATATACTTAAACGGCTAACTCACATAATCCCAAGTTAACGTTATATAAATGCCTTTGTCTCAGGCACTGATATGTGTTGTATTAACCTTATTCCAAAGTTGCAAAAAAAAAAAAAAAAAAAAAAAAAAAAAAAAAAAAAAAAAAAAAAAAAATCTCACAAGTATTTGATGAGTTAATTGCTTTTGAATTTGTTGTAATATAGAATAATGATGATTTAGAAAGAGATGTAACTAATGTGTCTCATTCACTTGAAAATTTGCTGCGAAAAGAATGAGTCGGTTTCCTAAAGTAGGACTTGCTTAAGTTATTGGAGTTTGGGACTGTTATCTTCTACTAATTATAGTAAGTTTTAAAAGGTTTTGGGACCGTCTTAATAGTTAGATTAAGTGGTGATTAGGATTGTTTTAATGGTTGTCTTAGTAGTTATTAAAGGGTTTTTAAGATTATTTTAATTGCAGAATTCAAGGTGTTTGGGACTATTTTTAATAGCTGAACTGATATGTGCTTGAAACTGCCTTGATAGCTGAATTCAAGGGTGTTTGAGACTATTTCAATTGCTAATTTTAGGGGTGTTTGGAACTGTAATAATAGCCAAATACAGGGGTGCTGCGACTGTTTTTAATAGACATTGTTATTGCAAAATAAATTTGACTTATTCTAAATTAATAGATGTAAAGTTCAAAACATTTTAAGACAATATATTCGATATTAAATACACGATAAAATTTTTATGTCAAAACCCCGTGCGTGCACGGGCATTATAACTAGTTACATGTTTAAGCAAATTCTATCATTATTAAGGTTACTAATAATTGTTACAAGAACCTTGATATATAGGCCCCTTTATTAGGTCCACCAAACATATTCCTTGTTACAATATCCTAATAAGTGAGGAAATTAAGGGGTGAGATCCTCTCCCATTAATTGTCAAGTTTGTTGATTTTCAACCATTAGATTAAAATCAATGGTCATCAATGGTCAAGATTAAAAATGAATCTTTTAATCTTGACCATTGATTTTAATCCAATGGTTGAAAATCAACCAACTTGATTCAAGTTGATGGGATAACTTGAGAGGATTCAAGTCCGGAAATTAATTGTAGCATTTAAATTTTTTCGCACTAATAAGTGTGGAAATTAATTTTAAGTGTGAAAATTAATTGTAACACCCATTTCTATTGTGTGTTACAAATGACTTCTACACATATAAGTGTGAACATTTTTTAGATTTTTTCACATTTAAAAAATTTTATTATTTTATAGTAATTTTTTCACACTTATTAATGTAATTATGTTTTATACAGTATTAAGTGTTACTAAACAAATAAAATTTTACATATTTTTTAAAAGTGCGAAAAAAAGTGTGTAGATTATTATTATTATTATTATTATTATTATTATTATTATTATTATTATTATTATTATTATTATTATTATTTATTATTATTATTATTTTTTTCTTCCTAAAATGAGACTACATTTTCTATGATTGATGGCTAAACAAAAGTACATTGTTTGTTCATCTTTTGATGAACTATAGAAAAAAAATGAATATTGCTATTTTAGCCATAACTTCTGATTAAAACTAATACGGAGTACTACTTACTTTTACATTTTTATCTATATGATATATGTATAATGGTATCGAATGAAAAATAAAAACATTTATGATGTTTGTCTTTAGCTTTGGATTGTTGTTCAAATTAATATATATACTTTATACAATTGGTTTCAGGGAAAGAAACTTTTAAATGTGTTTAGACTAAAAAGGATATTCATCACTTAATCATCAATCAAATCTCAGGGCAAAAGTAGATATGAACATGACCCACTCTCTCACTTTTCCTTTAGGAAAATGTTTGATGGGCCTAATAAACAAGCCTAAAGGTGGACCTAATGCTTTAATGACTTGTACATTTATCAAATGTACATTTATCAAATGTACAAGTCATTAAAGCATTAGGTTCACCTTTAGGCTTGTTTATTAGGTCCCTCTATCACACATGTTAAAAGCAAATTCTATCATTTTTTTTTTCTTTTTTTTTTTCTTTTTTCCTTTTTTGGAACATTATCAAATTTTTATGGTTACCAGTAACATTTTGTTACGATAGCCCTAAAATAGCAAAACAAAATTCATGTTGTCCTAAGCTTCCATGTGTATATTTGCCAAGAAAATGTAAAAAAAGATAAGAAACTAAGAAATGAGGTTTCAGTCTTGGCCAAGCTACTCACATGGACATGCATCACATTTTTATTTTCCTTATCATTTTTGGAATGTACCTGTTACAATTGTTTTAACATGATAAAACATTTCCAGTTACACAATGTAAATTCACTATTAGTTTTCGAGAAATGACATGATTTATACTAGAGTTTGTTGATTCCTCCTTTGCTTTAACTGGTTTAAATATTTATTTAAAAGGTTAATGTTAACTTCATAATTTATTAAAAAGAAGTAATTAAAAATACACCTAACTTACTTATATAAATCTCGACTAAAGTACACATAAATTCCATCATATCGCATGTTGTATTTATGTATTTATTACTCCATCCGTCCCAAACAGAGTATCTACAAACAAAAAATGAAAAAATTATGATATGTGTAATTAATGTTAGTTTTGATTGATAAAAAACTATTTTTTACTTTAATAGTTAATATAGAAATAAAAAATGAGTAATTAATGTAAGTTTTGATTAAAAGTGTAAGGTGGACAAACCATTCATAATTATTGTTCATATATAAAAAATTGACACTTATTTTGGGACAAACATAAACAGTAAGATGCACGGTTTTTTTGAAACGGAAGGAGTAAAAGTCTTTGACCTAACGATATTTGTAGTTCATTAGAAGTTGGAGGTTTAAATTTTGATATAATATTTTGATAGGTAGTTTAGATGTGTGAAATAATACTTTTCTTTTAAAAAAATAAAATTAAATAAAAGGATTTGCTAACAACTGGTGTTGTTTAAGTATTCTTTAAAAAAAAAAAAAAAAAAAAAAAAACAAAAACAAAAAAAAAAACAAAAACATTTAATGAACTTGTGGTTTGATTGTTCTTACTCTCCTTTTACTTATTGCATATTAGTATATATCGATTGATTACACGTTAAGTTTCAACAAAGTAATTAAAAGTAAAAACCGGTAAACTATTCAACCCCCCTTCTAGTTTCCACATAGCAAAACAAAATTCATGTTGTCCTAAGCTTCCATGTGTATATTTGCCAACAAAATGTAAAAAAAGATAAGAAACTAAGAAATGAGGTTTCAATCTTGGCCATGCTACTCACATGCATCACATTTTTATTTTCCTTATCATTTTTGGAATGTACATGTTACAATTGTTTTAACATGATAAAACATTTCCAGTTACACAATGTAAATTCACTATTAGTTTTCGAGAAATGACATGATTTATACTAGAGTTTGTTGATTCCTCCTTTGCTTTAACTGGTTTAAATATTTCTTTAAAAGGTTAATGTTAACTTCATAATTTATTAAAAAGAAGTAATTAAAAATACACCTAACTTACTTATATAAATCTCGACTAAAATACACATAAATTCCATCATATCGCATGTTGTATTTATTTATGTTGTATTTATTTATTTATTACTCCATCCGTCCCAAACAGAGTATGTACAAACAAAAAATGAAGAAACTATGATATGTGTAATTAATGTTAGTTTTGATTGATAAAAAACTATTTTTACTTTAATAGTTAATATAGAAATAAAAAATGAGTAATTAATGTAAGTTTTGATTAAAAGTGTAAGGTGGAAAAACCATTCATAATTATTGTCCATATATAAAAAATTGACACTTATTTTGGGACAAACATAAACAGTAAGATGCACGGTTTTTTTGAAACGGAAGGAGTAAAAGTCTTTGACCTAACGATATTTGTAGTTCATTAGAAGTTGGAGGTTTAAATTTTGATATAATATTTTGATAGGTAGTTTAGATGTGTGAAATAATACTTTTCTTTTAAAAAAATAAAATTAAATAAAAGGATTTGCTAACAACTCACTGGGTGTTGTTTAAGTATTCTTTAAAAAAAACAAAAAAAACAAAAAAACAAAAAAAACAACATTTAATGAACTCATATATTCCATAATTATACGCTTTTAATCATTTTAAACATGGTATGTGATGTTAAATATTAGAGATCGTTAAATACTAAACATTGAATACTTACAGTGGGTTTTTGTTAGCAAATCTCTTTAAATATACGAGTGCTATTTTATCTATTTCAACAATCAGCATTTAAGATCGAAGCTACAATAATGGGAGGCGCGTATGTACATGAAGCATTCAATCCGAAGCTTGTTCAACAAATAATGCAACTATTAGCTGCACTTTAATTCAACACTATCAATTTATACCAACTAAATTTTAACTACCTATAGGCTATAATTGTAATTTTTTATTTTCCTTTTTTTTAGTTTTTTTACTATTAAGATAAGAAATAACCAGAAAGTATAGAACTAGTTTTTTTCGAAAACAAAGACCATAAATTCTAATCGTTCGAATACTT
>LBNU01008808.1:41750-56782 GCA_014162995.1 Artemisia annua
CATATATAAAAAATTGACACTTATTTTGGGACAAACATAAACAGTAAGATGCACGGTTTTTTTGAAACGGAAGGAGTAAAAGTCTTTGACCTAACGATATTTGTAGTTCATTAGAAGTTGGAGGTTTAAATTTTGATATAATATTTTGATAGGTAGTTTAGATGTGTGAAATAATACTTTTCTTTTAAAAAAATAAAATTAAATAAAAGGATTTGCTAACAACTCACTGGGTGTTGTTTAAGTATTCTTTAAAAAAAACAAAAAAAACAAAAAAACAAAAAAAACAACATTTAATGAACTCATATATTCCATAATTATACGCTTTTAATCATTTTAAACATGGTATGTGATGTTAAATATTAGAGATCGTTAAATACTAAACATTGAATACTTACAGTGGGTTTTTGTTAGCAAATCTCTTTAAATATACGAGTGCTATTTTATCTATTTCAACAATCAGCATTTAAGATCGAAGCTACAATAATGGGAGGCGCGTATGTACATGAAGCATTCAATCCGAAGCTTGTTCAACAAATAATGCAACTATTAGCTGCACTTTAATTCAACACTATCAATTTATACCAACTAAATTTTAACTACCTATAGGCTATAATTGTAATTTTTTATTTTCCTTTTTTTTAGTTTTTTTACTATTAAGATAAGAAATAACCAGAAAGTATAGAACTAGTTTTTTTCGAAAACAAAGACCATAAATTCTAATCGTTCGAATACTTAATTAAGTGATAGTTAACATAGACCTTCATGTTGCTATACCAATGACTTTTTTTAAACGGCAAATGCATATTATATCTCGAGCCCGAGTCCCCGACCTCAAGTTATATCTCGAACCCGGACATGTAGTAGTCGCCATTTTCTTAATCGGGCAAACATGACTAAAGCAAAACTTCCTACCACTCGACTTTTTCATAGTCACCATTGCGTTACTCGACAATGACATATATGAAAGTATTAGTCTGTTATTAAATGATGAGAGTACTATTTCCAAAAATAGTAAGAAAATAAGCAAACCACGTTATGTTGAAAAAGATAAAGTGGAGTTAGATTGGAGAGTACATATCGACTTTATTCACATATGATATGGCGTGAGTATCTCATCTCACGTGGTATGTGTTTCTCCACCGTCAATCTAACTTTCCTAAATATAAATACAACTCATTCATGCATCAATATCTTGTACGGTATACCTTATTAAATGATACTCGAAAACACAGCGTAAATCTGGTGTAAATCTAGTGGCAAGTTAAGTGACATTGTATATCAATCAAAAGGTTTTGTGTTTCAAGTCTCGATTGATACATATGTGAATTATCTAACGAAATATAGATGTAATTCATAAAATCGACAAATAATCATGATTTTAAACATTCAAACACTTATTATATCAAAAGGCGACTTTAAACAACGTAAGTACATTCAAACACTCTGGCAGGGGCGGAGCTAGAACTTTTTTGTCGAGGGGGCAAAATATAATAATTTTTAGAAACTACACTAAAAATTGGTCCGTTGGGGGGCAAATTACAAAAAAAAGCCGAAAGTTTTCGAAAATTTACACTACAATTTTTTTCGCCGGGGGGTCACGTGACCCCCCGGATCCCCCTTTATCTCCGCCACTGCACTCTGGCACATTTAACTCATTTTGTTGCGGCTTTAAACAACATAAGTGCATCAAACACTCTGGCACTTGGCTCATTTTGTTACAACTGATCATCTATCGATTTTTTTATTTTTTGAAAGGCGATCATCTATCGGTTCTTATTAGTATTTCATAACTGCTAGATCACATAGTATAAAACAAATTGCAACACCTAAGAGCAACAAAAAAAAAAGAAAAAAGAAAAAAAAAAAAATTACAATGAAGATCGACATTTAGGAGTGAAGAATGACAAGAAACATTGAAACTAAAATCTGTAAGCAATTGAGCTGCAAATGATGTGCAGAATCATATGGNTTGAAAACAAAGACCATAAATTCTAATCGTTCGAATACTTGATTAAGTAATAGTTAACATAGACCTTCATGTTGCTATACCAATGACTTTTTTTAAACGGCAAATGCATATTATATCTCGAGCCCGAGTCCCCGACCTCAAGTTATATCTCGAACCCGGACATGTAGTAGTGGCCATTTTCTTAATCGGACAAACATGACTAAAGCAAAACTTCCTACCACTCGACTTTTTCATAGTCACCATTGTGTTACTCGACAATGACATTTAAGAAAGTATTAGTCTGTTATTAAATGATGAGAGTACTATTTCCAAAAATAGAAAGAAAAAAAGCAAACCACGTTATGTTGAAAAAGTTAAAGTGGAGTTAGATTGGAGAGTACATATCGACTTTATTCACATATGATATGGCGTGAGTATCTCATCTCACGTGGTTTGTGTTCCTCCACCGTCAATCTAACCTTCTTTCCTAAATATAAATACAACTCATTCATGCATCAATATCTTGTAACGTACTAACTTATTAATAAATCACAAACATTACTTTTAAACTTTCAAGTCACAAATACTCCAATAAGTTTATAGTTTTGGCAGAGTGAATGTAACTTTTGTTATGTTATTGGCCAATGGCAAAACTAGTTAGACAGGAACTATAGATGAAACTTATTTTATTACAAGTTATCTACAGTGATATATCACTTTTTAATAAGTTTGCGTGCAGGGACGGACCTAGCATTTTTACGTGAATGTTGCACAATTTCTTTTCGAAAGGTCTTTCACAAATTTTTTAAAACTGTTTTCATCACACATACTAAAATTTACACTACATGACTCAAAAGCGAGTGTGGCCCGTGCCACACCCGGCTCCCAAGTGGGTTTGTCCCTGCTTGCGCGACACACATGTTTTATCAGTCAAAAGGTTCATGATCGGGTAGTCGTGTGAGTGGCCTATCAATCAAAAGATTATGGATTCAAGTCTTGATTGATACATACGTGAAGTATAGTATCATGTGAGATAACAAGTAGTTTAGTCGATAAATGATCATGATTTGTTAAACATTTAAAGTTTAACAGTTATACTAACATAACTTTAAACAACATAAGCGCATTCAAACACTCTGGCACTTAACTCATTTTGTTGCAACTGATCATCAGTCCATTCTTATTAGTTTTTCACGTAGTATAAAACAAATTGTAAAACTTGCGACACGAATTGCAACACCTAAGAGCAACAAAAAAAATTACAATGAACATCGACATTTAGGAGTGAAGAACGACAAGAAACATTAAAACTAAAATCTGTAAGCAATTGAGCTGCAAATGATGTGCAGAATCATATGGTTGATAGACATTTTGATTGGGATTTGGAGGAGGGTAGACACAGTTTTGCATTGCTGGTTGACAATTCCCCGGTAGTTGTGGTGTTGGTGGCCCACCATACAATGGTCCAGTGGGCAATGGTGGCGCGGGTGGTGGCCCACCATACACTGGTCCAGTAGGCATTGGTGACGCGGGTGGTGGTTCACAAGAAGGCTCTTTAGGTTGGGGTGGGGTTCCATACACAGGCTCACTTGGTGGTGGGGTTGGGGGTTTCTTTGGTGGCGGTGGGGACTCGTACACGGGCTCTACTGGTGGTGATTTGGGTGACGGTGGAGGTGGATATCCATATGATGGGCGGGTAGGAGCGGGTTGGCAGGGATATTCGCAATGTATGGGCAAATCGGTCACATTAGACCGTGTCAAAGTTAAGTTGAAAAGCAGCAGCAGAAGTATACCGCAGAAAGAAAGACATGACCAGGACATTTCACCGACGACAAAATGATCAAATTGTTGTGATGATGGAAATGAACTTATTCTGGTCACATATGTGACCTTAAAGTAGTATGCACCGATAAATAACATAGAGAATGACACTTGGGGAAGGATAGTTTGACGAAAATGTCCTTACGCTCCGACATACATGTCATAGAAATCACACATGGAAAGGGTGGTATGTCGCCACGTAGCACACCTTTCGTCATTTTGCTTACAATGTGGTTTGAAGTGATGAAGGATTGACATCAGCTAGGTGGTGCACAATTTGAACACATTTAAGTATTGAAAAGACTGTCATTTTCAAACCCATGTTAGCATTTTACCATGGTAAAACAGACAACAGATTGGTAAAAAGTGAATAGCATAGTGCAATACTTTTGCCATTTGCCTTAGCATTACTATAAACAATGTTACAAACATTCAACTTAAAGAGAGCGTTATATTATAATTAAATGGAGATTACATAAAATTATTAGAGATTCGCAGTTGATTTTTATGATTGTTTGTTAAGATCTCCCTTGTTGAGAAAAATATAACTTGGATTACCATCGCAATATGATGTTACCAGGGTTGGAGAAAATCCAGAGTAGTCCCTATCTACCTTCGCTATGCATAACTCGGTAATGTACTTCCTCAAACCATTCTCTTGAGGTGAAAGTTGAGATGCATATTCCTCCAATGGCATCCACTGTAAAAAGGATTTTTATTAGTTAGTATGTGTTTTTGCTTGCACTTGGAAACTACTACGATACCTTTAAGGCGGAAAAATTGGCTGGTTAGGTTCCGGTAGCAGCATAAGCGCTCAGAATCAGACCATTTCCCAAACATTATTTAAATCATTTTTAGTGAAGTAATTCAGAAGGTTCTGTGAATTTGAATACACTTGAATTTGAACCACTTTCAACTGATTTGACCCGCTCGGCTTATTTGGCCGTCTGATTTTTTTAAGATGACATGTAATAGTAATTGAACAGTTTAAAAGTCATTGAAAGTATACGTAAATGTTAACAACCTCCTACATTTGCTTTACTTAAATAAAATTATCAAGTATTCAGTAATAGTAATTGTAATCATGTTTAATATTTAGCTATTTTATGAAATTAAACAAAATAAACAAAAAAAAAAGTTCATCGGGTCAACCCGACCCGTTTTGACCCATTAACCAATTTGCCTAGTAGCCATTAATGATTTTAGGAAATATTGAACGTACTGTGTACGGCTAACTCAATTTGGTACCTTTGCTGCCTCGATTTCTGTTTCTTGAATCTTGATGTCAAACGATAGTGGGCGCATCATGCACAAGAATAACAATTCTGATTTCCCAAAGAAAACCTTGTGGTGTTGACTGCCAATTCAATTTACATTCTGTTAGGATGTGTGTGGTTGGGATTGGGCCAAACAAGTAAACTCGGTTTGGTAATTTTCAAGGCCAACCACCCGAATCAGTATGGATTGTTTGTATTAGAAAGAATGCTATAGGCTTTCTTATAACGTTTTTTTATATGTTGTGGTCATGTTTAGTTGCATGGGATCTGTCCATGGTTCTATCTTGACTATGTAACTTTTTTGTGATTATCTATTCAATTCACCTTTTTCACCAAAAATAATAATAATAATAATAATAATGAGTTAATGACAATAAGGCTCTGATGCGTATACCTGAATGCTAGTACTTCAACAAACTCGGTATCTATCTGAGACAAGGTTAAATCATCAGCCTTATGTAAATATATAAATTATCATAGAAATTTGGCATTTAAAACCAGTAATTAAAAGTAATATTGAAGTGCACACAAGAGAAGCTCGACACTTACTCCAGTCTCTTCTTTGACCTCCCTAACCACCCCTACAGATATGTCCTCGCCCTGTAGAACTGTCTCTAATCAGTTTACTGGAGATAAATATGTATCTGAATATTGCCATTTCGACCCATTTACTTTTAAGCGGGTCAATTCAGGTTTTTTTAACTGGTCAAATGAGTCGAACATGACCTGACTCTTACTGATAAAACTTTATTTTGCTAAATAGCATTCTGTAATCAAATATAACTCAAATTTTGCTTCTTGAAAGGTAAAACAAATCTGTGTTTCGGGTCAACCAGACTTTACCATTATTGGTCCGAACGAAAATTACCCATCTTGACCCGTTAACTAACCTGCCAGACCCGCCCATTTTACCACCTCTGTATAGTCGTTAAGAAATTTATTAACTTCTGTTCAAACTTACACCTCATGGGTAATTCCGGTAGAGATCTTCCAGACACCCCGTAAATTCCCCAACTTCTCCTGGACAACAAGCATCTGTCAACACAAAAAACAGTAAAATTCAGAGACAAAAAACCATTTAGTCAATTGATTTAGAAAAAATTATATATATTTTGAATCAAACTGGGAAATTTTCAGCTGCATGCTGAGTAAAAAAATAAAAATAAAAATGGATAAGGGCATTTCGTAGAGACACCATAAAAGGAAAGAGACCCCATTAGGCACATGAATTTCACCTTTTATGTTGTTTATCTATACTTGATGTGTACTGTAAACTTTTACCTAAGAAAAACAAACATACCCTTCATTTACCATGTGATGATCAGTTGATCACAACTCACATGACCCAAAATGATCTTATCAATAACCAAGATCATGTGTTTGATTGTTAAATAACATTTCTAATGTTAACTACAAAATGACCAATTAAACATCCAGCTGAACCCGCCTATAGGACTAGACACTTGAAATTTCAGATGTAATGACGAAATATTCTAACTGTTTTTGGAATAATGATGGCAACAGAAACATACCTCTCGCTTATCATTTAAGACGATAGCACCAACACGAGCTATATGGGAAGCATTTCCAGGGATGGGATTTTGCGTTTCAGGAATCCAGTAGAGGAGCATCAGGTAACTGGGTTCAGCATGATGGTACCAGAAACCTTCCTGCAATAGCGTAAGCATTTCAGAAACGGAAATGTTACAAATAATTAATATATTAAGTCCGATTAAAAAACTATAATTAAAATGATGATATATTTTCCTAATGAAACAATTATAAAAGGTTAAGACTAAATAACGGCTACTTTTAACCCCCTCAACCCAATTCAATTTTTATTAAAATATTCTTAATTTCAGGTTTCACCCATTAGCATTAAAATAATACCCCAAATCAACCAACTTTTACATAAACGGGTGAAACTGCCACTCCTACTTTCTACCATAAATTTATCCAACAGTCACCAGACAGAAATACCTTAACTGCAGCGTCGACAAGATTTGAAAGATAAATTGGCAGTTTAATCCAAACACCTTTTTTGCCCTGACAACAGCATATAAAAATTAGAAACATAAATTGTGTCAATAACTTTTTGAAATATATGATAAAATAGAAGTTCCGTGTATCATGTACAACAATTCTTAGGGCAGTAACTAGTACCACTATTATACATTGTAGGTGATAAATGCTGCAGATTATGTATCAGCAAAATATTCATAGAATTATAATCATTTAAAATATATAAGAATTTAGCAGTAACAGCTGTAGGTGTATTGGACATGAAAATGTATAGTGTCAATGGTTTTCAATGTACTAAGAGTTGTGCTTTTAGTAAATAAGAATAAAAGAATAAATATCAGCGGCGAAAACAAAACCTGCAATTTCCACAGTGACATTGAAGTTTTAAGCAGTGTATGAAATACTTCAGAATCCATATGCTCTTTCATCTCAACCACGACACCACCAAATTCATCGTCGGTTGCAGGAAGTCGTTGGACATTTTCAACTCCATTTTCCATAGTCCCTTGGTCCATCATATCCACAGTGATGTAAATATTGCTAGTTCAAGCCAATGACTAACGAATACCAATGCAAAGATGCATATTCCGCCAAGTCTAGCTGCATATATACACAACCATAAGTAGATGTTTGAATTTGAATTCAAGCCATGTACCGCCATTTACTTTTAAGAAGAATAGGTCAAATGAATCCTAACAATCCAGCTTAGAAAGATTCAAAGTAGAATGTTTCATCCTCAGTGGTGAGGTTAGCTAGAAATTAAAGTCAGTGGACCCAGCTGGTTTGAACATTTCAATAGAAGGCTATGAATTTTTATTTGAACCCATCTTGTACGTTGTAACCATATTTTAATTCAGAAAAAAACCCAATTCTGTATCTTGATATCTATACAAGTTGCAGGTGACAATTTTGACCCTTTAAGTTTGAATAAGACCGATTAAGGTCTCTGTCTCATCAGTCAGTCATAACAAATAAGGCATACAAGTACAATTGTACAAGTATTAACTAAGAGGAGGAAACATGTCCAACTAGTCAAACAGATCAAAGTCACACAATGTGTATTCTATCTTGATAAAGCAAAGTGGGTCAAATGGGTTACCTTTTAAATCAATTCAGTAACAATTACAATACTAAATTATATTAAGATTGATATAATTTAACAGTTGTTATTAGTTTGACACACTGGTATCTTACTTTTTATAGAACAGTGGATTAAAAGCGTTTTGGGTCAACTCGAAGCGTATGACAAAAATAAACGTTATGACCCATTTTGTGAGACCATTCACTTTGCCACCTCGAACCCCTGATATTTTAACTGTTCATTGACACAATTTAATGGACCGTCTCTATTAACAACAATCATAGTAACTGTAATAGCAGGTGTAATCAATATGCTACTAATGATGACTTCTCACATAGCCCTAGTACTTACCTAGTTGATTTTCTGTACTTGACAAGCCAAATCACAAACCATCTATGTTTTGGATTGCTTATTAAAACTGCTTACGCATATTGCGTCTTTTAATTAAGTAGTTTGGAATAAGCTACTTCATACTAAATATTAAACAATGCTTCTTTTTATTCACAAATATTCTCATTAACAGTTTGGATAAGCCCTCTTATAGTGTGTTTGGGATTTCATATTTTAATGGCTTATCTACTGATTTTTACAACAAATAAGCAGTTTTATGTGTTTGGATAGAACTGCTTATCTGCTTAATAAAGAGTATAAGTGCTTATCTGCTTATTACTAATAATATCAATGATCCCACTAATATAACTGTTGGTAATCAGAAATTTGATTAAAACATAAGCATAAAATTCAAAAAGTACCTGTAAGATGATAACAAATCTCAATGCAATAAAATATAAGGTTTTGAAATAAAGCAATATGTATAAGCGATTGAGGTGCTAAAAAAATACAAAATGTCTATTCATAGGTCTAGATAGCTATTTCAGGAGCTAGTGGTAATACGATCCGACCCATTCGAATAGAATATTGTCCGCTTTGGCAACTCTGACTCACAGGTTTGTTCTTGGTACAAGCCCATACATTGTACCACAAAACGCGCCCACAGATCAAGACCAAGTTCATACTTTAAATATCCAGATTCTCCTCTCTTCATGGCTATGTTTGGTAGTAAGCATTTAGGAGCGTTTTGAAGCAACTAGCAACTAGTGTGTAGTGTTTTGTACACAATGATTGTTTGGCAACAAGCAACTAGCTGTCCTAATTTTTTCAAACGCTCTGAATCAAAATGCTACTTCAAGGAACATTTACTAACTATTACTGCTAGTGCTATTTTCGCCAAAGATACCCCATGTCAACATTCTAATGTTCACTATGGGTGTGGTATGGCCTATGAAACGAGACAAAATAAAAAATAAAAATTGTAGACTTGTGCCTGTAACTTGGTTTGGGTAATGTAGATGGACCCGCTTTAAGGTCTTACCAAAACCTTAGAACACGGATATTAAAAGTACTACAGATAATCGATAGAACACATATGACAAAGTAGTATGAGAGTCATTGAGAAAAGGAATACATCAATACATAACATGAACATTTTTTTAGCTTTAAGATGAAACTGCACATCTGCTTATTTCAGAATAAATAAGCCACTTAAAACAAGCAGTTGGTATTTTTACTAATCTTCAAAGTAAACAGGTAGGTTGAAATAAGCAAATACCCCTCCCAAAAACAACTTATATTGACATCAAATTGCAATAAGCACAACTAAAGTTCAGTTAGAGAAGTATAATAGAAAGTACCTGTAAGTTGATAACAAATGACAATGCAATAAAATTTCTTTTAGGAGCATGTATATAGCGAATTAAGCTATGAAACATACAAAATAATGTCTTGTCATAGGTTTGGCAGCCATGTCAGACATTATTGACGTATTGGGTGCTATCTATGGGATGGGTCATCGCCCACTTGTATGAAAAGACACAGAATAAAACATATTGTACATTGTTTTAGACTTTTAAGGGTTAGTTTGTTTTGTTCACAGGATTAAAATAACATTTGAATGTAGTATAGGATTTGAATTTGATATCATGTTTGCTAACATCATGGTCGCAGGAGCAGTGGCGGAGCAAGAAAATTTTTCCTGGGAGGGCCGGAACAAAATTAATTCCGGAAAAACATTAGATGGGAGGGCCGAGATGACAAAAAAAAATTTTTAACACATGAAATCGTGAATAAATACACTAACGGGCTTAGGCCTAGGAGGGCCGGGACCCTTCCCAGTCCTCAAGAAGCTCCGCCCTTGCGCAGGAGGTTACAATTTTATGATACTACAAAGAAAAAATCGATCATGATTCTACGAAGGATCTTTGCGAGATAAGATTTTAATAGTAATATAGGATCCCGATCTTAACCGTAAGATCTTAAGATCTCGATCGATCTAATCTTACTTTTCTCGAACCACAAGCTATAAAACTACTAGTACAATTTATGTATTAAGTTAAATTTAATGGTTGATGAGTTTATTAGCATAAGTTAAAAATTTAAGGCAACTAACATAAAAATGTACCTAATTTACGGGTAATTTCTAATCAAGATAACCAGCTACTCCCTCCGTCCCATAATAAGCATTCACTTCCAATATGCACACATAAACACTTAAACAGTATGGATAAGCTATTTTCATAGCATTTTGCTATTTTACATTTTGATGGCTTATCATCTTAGAAATAGCTTAGTGTAGAGAATATCGCTTATCTAATAGCTTATTATACAATAAATAAAGCCACTTTAAAAAACGCAGATTGGTCCTTTAAGCTATTTCTAAAGAAGATAAACAGACTTAAAAAAGCAATCCCAAACACCCCATAAAAGCAAGTTGCTACATATAAGCAGTTCAAAATAAAGCAATTCAAAAAACTTATTCGTTATTTCAAAACGAAATAAGCTAATCAACAATCTTAATGGGTGTTTGGAAAATCTCATTTTTCTACTTATCTGCTTACTATTAAGCAGAAAGAGCTTTTTTTGTCATCCTGCTTCTGCTTATTTCAAAGGGCTTATTTGATGTGAATTTAAAAACTTATCCTTTTTTCCATTATATTTAACCTAAAACAAATTCATAAATAAATTTGCTTGAAATTTTCCAACAAAATAAGCCAATCCCAAACACCCTCTTATTAGCTTATTGTAGCAGATAAGGTGATAACAATATTGAATAAGTCCAGCCAAAAACCTATAATCAGTTTAAGTAATACTAAACACAAAATGATAATCATAATCAGTAGCTAACTAATGTACAATTCAAAAACATCAAAGCTATTAACTACTGTTAAAAAAAACAGTATAATAATAAATAAATAAATAAATAAAAACTAAGCAGAAACCTGTAAAATAAAAAATCAGAATGCAATATCTAAAATGAAGAAGGTGGTGTTGTCGTATATATTCCATAAAAAACACGTCTTGTCAGTAGTCATATATAGGTGTTTGTCGGTCAACAATTGTAAACTTGCCACTAGGTTACAATTTAAACAGAAGATAAAACAAAGTGCGGCTAGTCTGATGGAGCGTAATGACTGACGTAGCCCCACATTCCGACACTCGAATTCACGCGTATACTGTTACTGTTAGTTGACCTAGGAAAGGAGTGGAGCAGCTCGTGAAAAGCTCGGATGTCAGATCGGTAAAAAGCTCGAATGAGCCGAGCATAAGTTTGGGCTCATTTAACAATCGAGCTAGAGCTCGAGCTCTATACAAAAAGCTCAAGTAGCCTAAACGAGCCCTAAAAATCTATGCGTATATATATTGTCTATAAAAGTATAAATGGTAAACGAGCTCGAGACTTATGTAATTAACGAGCCTAGCTCCATTTGAACTTTGTTTTCTTTAAAACATCATATAAATTAGTCGAGCTCGAGCTTTATATATATAAACGAGCCTAGCTCGAGCTCTGGCAGACTCGGCTCGGCTAATATAAATCAAGGTTATAAATAGCGCGAGGCGTGGCGTGACAGTATGATCAAGCTTAACGTTTTAGCAGTCAAGACGAAGCTTTTGCGTTTGTAACGTGTGGCATAAGGCGACACAAAATATAAAATATTTATATATTTATATTATATTTCATATATATCAAGTTTACAAAAAGACGTGACATACGATATAACGCGTAACATAACGACATTACAAAGCCTCACGCTTTTACGAGGCCTTTGCAAAACTTTTACACGCCTTTTAAAACCATGATATAAAACACAACTTGGTCAACTTTTTACAAATTCGTTTTTCACATGTCTCTTATTTTCTATTATTAAAATACTATTGGTTGGTAGTGTATGTAAATTACCTCAATATTGTTTAAAAAATAAAAACTAGATTTATTTTAAAAAAAAAAAAAAAAAAAAAATTGGTCGTACAAAAGTAAAATACCTATCAGTCGAAAAATAAATATATCTCACCAACCAAATGTACTTTTCAAATTACTGTCGTTATTACAGGCTTGTTTAGTTACAAATTTGCATTTATATTATTTTAACTTAAATTTTAATGTGTATAGTTACAAATAATTGATAGTTATAATAAATAATTAATACTCGTATTAAATTGGTTTTATTTTTTGAAAAATAATTTTTAATAATAGCAAGTGTGTAAGTTTAAAAATTTTGAACCTTTTAAAATAAAGACTAAATGCGTTATATATAGTAGAGAAGAATGGAACACATGTCAAGTATTAATTAAGTCGCTTATCGGTTAGTCCATTGACGAATTCAGTTTTGGTCGTGTGTAGCACTATCCACAACTCCATTTATTTCGTGTGTGTGCGTGTGTCACATATTGTAACCGATAAGAAAAGGGTTATGTTATTCACACCCCCTAGATGTAATATAAGGGGGGTTTAATGTACGAAAGGTTCTTTTTGTCTCTCAGTTTATAGTACACCACAACTTTTTTGTTTTTGTTTCGTGTTTTCCGTCAGTTTTAAGCTTTTGACTTATTAAACTTTATATTTTCTATTCCGTATTTTCAGATTTATAGTCTTTTTATATAAACAAAATTATAAAAATAAAAAATAATAAAAAAAAAGTAAAAAAAAGAGAGGGGTGTCATTTGTAAAAAAATAAGGGTGTGGATAACTTGCCCTTTAAGAAAAACACCGAAGTTCAAGGTATAATAAAGCAAATTCTTCAACTAAAAAGAATATTTCAAAATAAACCCCCAATCTAGGGGTAAACTAACACATTTCCGAGAATAGTTATATGAACCGAAGATGAAAGTGATGATTTACACAAGTTTTATATATGAAATCTCAAGTTCAGTAGAGAAGTTATATGTGGCACGTGTCTCGTGTAGCCAGCACTAAGGCCCCCCTTAATTAGTCGCACCGGTATATTTTAAAATTGACTTTTTTATATTTATTTATTTTTCCTATAAAATGAATCAAGCTTTTACTTTTAGTCTATTTATGGAAAAAATTTATAATTTATAGCGATGCATGTACTTAAATCAGCTAAAGTCGTTTTCTTTTAAAAGTAAAGTTTGACATCTTATTCACAAGCTTATTTATCACATAAACAGGGGCGGACCTAGCTTATAGCACGGGTATGCACGTGCATACCCTAAAATTCGACGGGTAGTGTAAAAAACATAGGGTGCATACCCTTCAAGGACCCTTCGAGGACCCTACGAGGACCATTCAAGCAAAAGTGCATACCCTATTTTGAAATCCTAGTTCCGCCACTGCACATAAAGGCACACTTAGGTGATCATTAAGCTAATAGTTGGATCAACTTGATTGTTGGTATTGAAATAGTAATATGAGAGTTGACTTCTCGAGTGCGTAACGGGAGACGGCGACATCTCTCACTTTTTTACGCTTCTACCAATAGACAAGTGATATCAACTATCAAGAATCTAATATTGTTTAGTAGTGTTTGTTATCACTTATGTATTGTCCTTATGCTTATTACGTAAATGCTAATAAGTTTCTTTTATGCCCTAAGAATTACTCCGTAAGTTTCTTTTATGCCTTAAGAATTAAGTTCATAAAACCAAATAAGCTACAAGCATAAACTAGTGGTTTCTTATAATTGGTTATCGACAAGATTAAAAGGGTCAAGTGTTTCGTGGCTGGATTGGTGCTCAGACCCAAGTAATGCTTGCAAAGTCTAAGTTAAGTTTGGTCAGAACAACATGTTCATCTTTTTTGTGATAGCGTAGCGTTCTTGGTGTCTCGTTTACACTAGATGGGCTTTACTTTTCTAGAGGTTTGTAGTTTATGTAGCTAGATCTCTTGTCTTGGATCCTAATGTGTTAGTTTATTTTCATTGTATTTTTTCTATTTATTCTTTTAATAAAAATTTTCTGCCTTCCAAAAAAAAAGAAACTAAGAAACTAATAATTAATAAATAAAAATTAGTTTGTATTTCTTATTTCACACAATTTTTAAGGTCAACATGTAAACCAACCAAAAACAAAAACAAAGAAAAGCTTTGTGCGTATAATTTCGTGTGGACTGTGGACCTTGGACACTTACTAGGTTCTGCTTCACTATTGAAATCCTAAAACGAATATAACAAAGTAGTATGAGAGAATGGATAATAACTTGATGTGCAACACGAACATGACCCGACATAGAGAATATATACTTGTCAATCAGCAAAACTTTCTATACTCAACATAATGGTACAAAAAATAATAGATGGAATTTAACAGTAAATCATTTAAAAAAAATTAATAAAAGCCTTAAATTAGCTTCTTTTTAAAAAATTATTATTATTATTATTATTATTATTATTATTATTATTATTATTATTATTATTATTATTATTATTATTATTATTATTATTATCACTTTATTATTATTATTATTATTATTATTATTATTATTATTATTATTATTATTATTATTATTATTATTATTATTATTATTATTATTATTATTATTATTATCCTAACTATTAATGTTATTATTGTTGTTATTATTGTTATTATTATT
>LBNU01008808.1:56844-68649 GCA_014162995.1 Artemisia annua
AAAAAAAAAAAAAAAAAAAAAAAAAAAAAAAAAAAAAAAAAAAAAAAAAAAAAAAAAAAAAAAAAAAAAAAAAAAAAAAAAAAAAAAAAAAAAAAGGTAGGTAACTTGATCGGAAATTACCTCTAAGTTGCCTTTGAATTTACAAGGTGTGTTTGGTGAAATCAAAGGAAAATGAATCTCAAGTTAGAGCTTATCTCCAAAAGGTTAAATCGGCGAGGAAACCCTGACTTAGTGCAATCTTCTTTTAGGTGTAGATTGTAAAAAGTTGCAGTACTTTTTTGTTTTCAAAGAGGTGTTGCCGAACTAATTACAGCTTGAGAATATTATTTTAAAATACATAAACAAATCATCGAATTGAATTAACATATATCAAGTTTTGTATGGGTATTCAAAAGATTTTGAATATTACTTGAGTATTTGACTATTTATAACCTCCACTTATTTCTAAAAGCTTATATTTATGTTAGTTTGAACTTTCGTTATACCTTATAAAAGCCCATAGCATATGAAAGCTCTTACAAACTATAGTGAAAAGAAAAACTTATTTTACCCATGATCCTAGTAGTAAACAAAAGAAACAATGCTTCTTATCACAAATAATCACAAAAACAGTTTGGATGAGCTATCTCGTTTGCGATTTCATATTTTAGTGGCTTATCTACTCATCTTGAAAATAACATAACTTAAGAGTGTATAGCTTAATTGAGTGCCACAGTTCATAACTTCATATGCACAATTCACAAACATGAAAGCTAGAAATGTAAAAAGTAAAACTCAAAACAATATAATAAAAGAAGTAAGCCAGCAAATACCTGTAATAAGACGATAACAAATAACAATGCAATAATATTAGGCTAGTGAATTTAAGCAATATATGTAGCGAATCAAGCTTTGAAAATTCCAAGTAAAGTAGTCTTTTTATATATTATAGGTTTTTGGGTAGCCGTTGTCCCCATTTGTTGAGGCCAAAACTAGAACGTAACTAAAGGGCGTCAAGGTAAACGCTACAAAATAAAAAATGAAAAATGAGTTGTAGGCACGGTAGATGTTGCGTATAGACTTGGTTACACAAACTATAGACTTGGTCACACAAACTGTAATCAGATGTGGCAAAATAGGTGGATCGGCTCGGGTCACAGGTTTAAATGAGTTTGGATTTAAACGGGTTCGGGTTTAAATGAGTTTTTTTAGAAACATTGATTTAAATGTGTCCGGGTCTAGATGAGTTTTGGTCGGGCTCACAAGAAACTTTTTCTTTTGCTTTTTCGAGTAAAAGATGAATGTTGAAGTCAAAAATTTGTCTTTCGGTCTTTGACACATGTAGGCTCCTTTGGACTAGTAGTGGAGTCCTTCAAGCACCTACACAAAGGGCAGACACACGTTAGCCTTGCCTTGGGTTTGATCCTAAGACCAAGCTCCGACATGAGAGTAAATATGAGTTTAAGTCAAACAGTTAAGTAATAAATGAGAGAGTAAATGCGTGAAATTGATTAGTTGTGCATTGAATGAGCTTGAGGTATTTATACGACCCCAAAGTATTGTATGTGACGACATGGGTATGGAGCGAGCCGAGCTACACCTAGCCTAGATGCTAGGTGTTAGATCATCTGGGGACAATATGCCGCAATATCTGGGTTAGGCGGCTCAACTATACTCCTTGGTATGGTCTGTCGGGTAAAAGGATATTCTGGGTAAACGAATAGTCTTCGTCGTCCGGCATGTGTTCCTTCGGACCAAGTCCTTCAGACACGTAGAGACATTAATTGTCTGGCACGTGTCGTCCAGACATATACACCGACAATGAAGAAGTGAAAAAAAGGTAAAAAAAAATAAAATAAAAATTGTTTGACCCGCTAGAACCGCCTAGACCCGTTGGTTAATTATTTTATAATTGCGCTTATATCATATACCCAATTAGACCCGTTAATAATATTTAGGGAGACCTATCCCCTACTAGATATTTACCTAACTAAACTTCTTAACAACGTATTCCAACCTGGATATATCCTTGTGAGAGACTTGACTTCTTTTGTGTCTTCTTCAATGATGCCATGCAGTCAAGCACAACCTAATTTCATTACCTACATTAGACAAATATAGATATATTTGGAGGTGTCATATGAGTAAGGTGGTGTTTGTTTTTGAAAATCGCTTCTTAATAGTGAAACGCTCAAACTAGTACTTATTATTATTATTATTATTATTATTATTATTATTATTTTTACCTAGAATGACCCACAGATCGTGGGTTGGATCCGTGCATACCTAGTCCAGACACATCTTTTACCATAACTTGTATTTTGACGCATAAAAAGTTATATAAAACTAAACCAACTAAATACTGAACTTATATACTACGTAAATCGTTTATGTACTTGGAACATACATGATTACAAATGAAAGCGTGTCGTTTACAAAATGAGAAGTTATACTAAACACTCCTTTCTAGACCATAAAACTAGCATAATTGTTTTAACACATACCTTGATATGAACAAACATAACCTGTTTTGACACATTATAAGCTGGAACTATAACATGTTTTCGGGCGTTGCAAGCTACATATCAAAATGATAATAAGAGACACTTGTCACCTATATCCACGAGTGTGCCCGGTCCTTCAAAATCCAAATTTATCTACTTCTTCTAGCCATGATCCTTTCTTGCTTCACATACCTATATAAAACATAATAATAGATACGATCTTAAAGTCATAAACCGCATCACATACAATGGCGGAGCCAGCATAAATTTCTTAGGAGGGCCGAAGGGTAATGTAAATTGCTTAGTAATGTAAAGTAATTTTATGTAAAAATGACAAACTTTAGAGAGGATAGAGGCCTAGAGCCCTCTCCTGTCTTCATGTGGCTCTGCGTAGATCATATACTTAGGGTCCGTTTGGTTTGTAGGTGGGTTTAAGATTAAGATTTGGATTTAGATTCAGATTTGGAGTAGTATTTGGATTTTGATTTGATGTATGTGAGAGGAAAATATTTAAAGTTATTTTATATTTTAAAATATAATTTATAAATAACTTTTATAACAATTGAGAGGAGAGAGATAAACACACAAATATAATTGGGTCTCACTTTGTTATAAAATCACCTACTCCACCTATCTTTTATCTAACCCCTAATAATATTTAAGATACTATCCCAATCCAAAATCATAAAACCTTAACCAAACAAGCGATTTTCATTTTTTAACCCAAACCCACCCTATCCTCACAAACCAAACGGCCCTTAAGTAAATTGAAGGGGTACAAAGATGCCCTTTTGGGTATAAAGGCCCGGAAAACGATGGTGAATAAAAAATGTCATAACGAGAGACATCAAAATTCGAGCGTCTAAGGGGGTGTTTCTTTTTTCTATACGGGGAGTTAAGGGTATATAATAATATTTCTTTTGTACTTGGGCCCAGCTATTTCCCTTTACTTCATCTATATCTCCAACGCAATAAAATGTATATCCTCCTTAATAAAAAGCTAAATCAGACATAAAACCCACGTATATCCTCCCCATATAGAAAAAGAAACACCCCGTAAAAGTGCTTTTTAAGTAACTTTACCCTTTAAGTCACCCCTACTCCTTTGAGTAAGTTGATATTAGGAAATGCAATTACGCGCACACAAAAAGAGATAAATAAATCACTCACTCACATGGTCACACCGACGAAAAAAAAAAAAAAAAAAAAAGTTACAAGCGTTTATAAATAGAAGGCCCAAAAATCAATCGTAGTCGTAATAATAAACAATAGACAAACCCCTCCTGTTCTTCACACACTCACTGAACCAGCCAGCCAGCCAGTGATATACATTACATTACAGGTACGCATAATCACTTATTACAGATCTCAATTCATTTTTCTCATTTACATTCTCATACCATTTTAATTTAAGTACTTACTAGATTTGTTTTCTAAGGCACCTGATTCATCTTTATAAGGCGTATTTGTCTATATAAATTACTAGCTAGTCACTGAATTAAGAGTGTAGTTAGTTATTTTATGCGCGTTAGTTTCGATATATGTATCGGAAGATTAAGTGTACTAAGCACAATGTAATGATTTTACAGGGTGTTTGAGATTGCTTTTGTAAGTGCTTAAACCAGATTAGCTGTTTTCAGTGTTTGGATAAATCTGCTTATCGTAGCATAGATAAGCAGTTAAATGTAAGCAGATAAGCAGTTTGAAATAAGCAATGCCAAACACTCCCTAAGTAGAGTAGTTAGTTAGTGACCATTGGGCATTGGCCCTGGTGGTATTCGGTCAAGGAGGGCCTTTGGAGAAATAGGTCATGGGTTTAATCCCAACTCCTGACCAAATGTCACTAGAACAGGTGCTCGTTGTCTGGGTCCGGGTCCTTGGGGAAGGTGAGTCGGCAACTGAAAAGGGGTGCACGGGTCAGGGTTTTCTTGCCGATTTAAACCTTTTGGCGAGTAGTTAGTTGCTGTGTTAGGAGTGTGGTATCACATCTTGTGCTCAATAGTTTCTATTCATTTGAATTTTTTCATTTCTTCTAAACTGACAACGGGAATGGAGTACTAGTACCAAAAAATTCATTTGAATTATTTAGTTTCTTCTAAACTGACAACGGTAATTCTTGGTTTCATACTTTGTAGCACTCCCTCCGTCCATTTTAAGCACCCGTCAACAATTGGGAATGGTGATTGAATTCTTGGACTGTTTCTAGTAGAATAGCCGGGACTTGATTGAAATTGGTGGGAATACAAGTGATATTTTAGGCAATTAGGAAGGTAGAATATAATTACAAGCTATTTATCAATATATAATCCAATAAAGTTAGGTAGAAACGTTACTTTAGTGTAAAAACTTTGTATGTAGGAGCTTAAATAGTTATAAGATTCAAATTCACATTATCATCTTACAAGCAAGTGTAGTTATAGATAAGTCGTATCAGTATAGGTGGATTTTCATAATCCGGGATGTATACATGAGCCAGGCTTTCGTGATGTGATCAATGAACAAGAAATGAGAGTGTTAGCATGTGTACAAGTAATTGCGCAACCTAAATTACGATTTAAGTGCTATAAGGTTTACGCCGTTTCCATAAGTTCATGTGTGCATCAAGTTTAGGGGTTGTTTTTGCATAGAGCCAATCCACAAACTCACAAAGAAACACTTGTGTTATTAGACAAAGTGCATGATACTCCAAATTGTCAACGTGGATATTTGTTAGTCTTTGAATCGTATTGGCAACGCCCCGTGTTTATTAAGTATATATGCATTAACTTGGCTCAAACTGCTTAAAAGAACATAACGTGCTCTTAAACAAATTCAACAACATGTGATTACTCTTTACACCGACTACAATGCACTTATTATACTAACCACCACAATATAATGTTTTGATGCTTTTAAATCATTTTCCCATTCATCAAATCACACTGAAGGTATTTCACCACTTACAACCACAATGCATGAAACCGGATTCTTGCACGTAATAACAACCAAACATAGCTAAGACTAATTTGCTATATTTTGAATTTGAAGAGTAAACGTGCCAAATCTGGTAATTTTTTATTTCTAGTTTGTTGATTTGTTGTAACAAAGCGGATCGTAGTAAAATCTAAATAATAAGAGAGGCATATTACCTGTCCCGGATCGTTGACTCTGAGACCATATGATCTGTATTCACAAGTTACCTGTTACCTGACAGGCTGACACCACTTAGCCAATTTGCAAGTACCCCCCTGCAGTTTGTTTCCTGCTGCAAACATGTGGGCTGCAAAAGGGCCGGTTGGGTAACATGTCATGTGTAGAAAAAATGGATTAAAGGCTTTCGGGGTAAACGGGTCTGGGACGGGTATTAGTGCTCGAGTTGATTGTTATTCGTTAGATTTAACTATGATCAGTTTTCTACTAATGTCACCAGATTGAGAATAAAAAATTCCCAGATTTTATAAGGTAAATTAAATCAAATGCAGAAGTTGATATAAAAGATTTTACTTGCTGAAAATTTTCCTTAGTTTTATGTGAAAGCTGATAGTCAGATACGCGTATTATAATTTCATCATGTTTCACCAATGAGTTGCGTATCTGGTATCTTGTTTGTCATAAATTCTTGTTGATATAAAAGATCATATTAGGGTTTAGGGTTTAGGGTAGTATGAGATCATGAATGCATGTATGTAGTTCACTTTTGTAGAAAATGTAGGATGAAGATCTTTATTCTAGTGTGATGCTTAAACACTGTAATTTATGGATTTCCTTTCTTTTTAATCGTAGCAAATTCTGTCCCATTTTCGTGGTATAGTTTATACATAAATTATGAACAAATCAGCTTATCTCCTTGCAGATTCAATGTCCAATGATGTGGAAAACCCGCAAAAAATTTCAGTTCCTTCCGTTATCGAACCCGAATCAAAATGGTACAGCAGTTTGCTTCAACAAGTTTCGGTGTACGGTATAGCTGCTGGATACTGCTTATCAGCCTCACTACTCTCCATCATCAACAAATGGGCTGTTATGAAATTCCCGTATCCCGGAGCCTTAACTGCGTTACAATATCTCACCAGTGCAGCAGGCGTCCTTCTTTTTGGGTCCTGTAAGCTTCTAGAACATGACCGTTTAGACCTAATGACTATGTGGCGTTTCCTTCCGGCTGCATTTATATTCTATCTTTCCCTCTTCACAAACAGTGAGCTCCTTCTGCATGCAAACGTCGACACTTTTATTGTCTTTCGTTCAGCTGTTCCAATTTTTGTTGCTATAGGAGAAACGTTATACCTTCACCAACCCTGGCCTTCCTTGAAGACATGGCTTTCACTTGGGACCATATTTGGTGGTAGCGTGCTTTATGTCATTACTGATTATCAGTTCACTTTCATGGCGTATAGTTGGGCTTTAGCTTACTTAATAAGTATGTCTATAGATTTTGTTTACATAAAGCATGTGGTGATGACGATTGGTTTGAACACATGGGGTCTTGTACTATACAATAATCTGGAAGCTTTACTACTTTTTCCATTAGAGTTGCTAATAATGGGAGAGTTAAAGAAGATAAAACACGAAATTAGTGATGAGACAGATTGGTATTCTTTCGAGGTGATTTTGCCGGTTGGGTTATCGTGTTTATTTGGTCTTGCGATTTCTTTCTTTGGATTCTCTTGTCGTAGGGCTATATCAGCTACTGGTTTCACTGTGCTTGGGATAGTGAACAAGTTGTTAACAGTGGTGATTAATTTGATGGTTTGGGATAAACACTCGTCGTTTATTGGAACAATTGGGCTTTTGATTTGTATGTTTGGTGGGGTCATGTACCAGCAGTCCACTAGTAAGCCTAAACCTAAGCCCGCCAATGTCAATGAAGTAGAGGCAGAAGAGGAGCAACAAAAACTGCTTGAAATGCACAGTCTTACCGAAAGCAGTGAACAAGATAAGCGAGTCAACAGTTCAGAGGAAGCAAAATAAGGGCACGCTTCATAAGTGTCATTTTATTATACATTCATTGTAGCAGTGTATACATGACAGTTGCTAGTTCACTTAAAATCTTATAGAGGGTAGACGAACCATTCGTTGTTCCATTTTCATGAATGATACATGTTTTTTTTGGAAGATATCATATGTATGAATGTTCTTATCATTTCTTTAGGAAAGTAATTGCTACACTGTTTATAAATTGAATAACAGACAGTAACGTCAACATATTTTTTCATTCTCTTGTTAAAGACGTGCCATATGTTATATAGTTGCGTTACTGAAGATAACATGTCCTAATATCTGGAACCTATACTGACATGGTACAAGAATACAAGTATATATATACAGGAAGGTATCTGAGTATCTGTGACTTTTTCTAGTTAATTATCATATATCTTCTGTTACAAAATAACTGAATAAACATGTCTACATACATTTAGTAATTTCATTTCCTACAATAATGAATGCATATCTATGAATCACATAAGTAAAAAGATGATATACTTGTGTAGTGTTCATATACGTTATTCAAATGCTCGTGTTAAATAAGGATTCATAACACGTTTGACAAGAAAATAGAATAAGTTGCTTAAACTATCTTGTGGTTAGGCCAAATAGCGTAGGGATGCTCCTGCACTTTCGAAGCTTCATTGACTATAATTGCACATCCAAGTGTATATTTGAAGCCGTAGAGTTTCCGCTTACAATTTGATCGTTTATGAAATTTTCTTTACAGAAATATCATGATACAATACTTGTCTATAGAATTTTTGCATGACAAAACTTGTCTATGGAATTTTTGCATGACAAACAAGTTTAACTAATTTTATTTTTTAAACAAGTTTAAGTATTATAAACAGCTTTTGCAATTTTTCCAAAATTATTATTTTAATTTTTGGGAAAATGAAAAAAGCTGTTTAAAATTATTAAACTTATTATTGTATTTTAAATAAGCTATATCAACTACATATAGTTATTATAAAATATGCCATAGCCAAAATGGCAAAAAAGATATGATTCACATAGCATTTGGCATCTCTTTTTGTACTGATCAGTTTGTTGACCATTTGGTTTAATCAAGTGATGTGGGATACACAAAAAGCTTTTTGAGAAGATGTCCCTCCTTCCCTCTTATTAACAAAGAAATTTTGGTATACATCTAAATAAGTGATTCTGTGATTGTAAACCATATATTCATCTTTTTTATTCATTACTCATATTAACTACTAAACAAACAGTCCATGAATTGTAAATGGTGGCAAATAGAAACTGCTTGAGATCCAAAATCTTACCGAAAGTAGCCAACAAGAGAAGTGAGTCAACAGTTTAGAGAAGGCAAAATGAGGGTACGCATCAAAAGTATTGTTTTATTATACATTCATTGTAGCCAATGTATACATAACATTTGCTAGTTTACTTGAAACCTTATAGTAGGCAGAAGATACATTCCTTGTTCCATTTTCATGAATGATACTTGTTTTCTTGGAAGATATCATATGTTCTTATCATTTCTTAGGACAGTAATTGGTATACTATTTATAAGTTAACATGTCCTAATATCTTTAACATTACTCGACCTGGTACATGTGTATATACAGGTAAGTCTATGGAATTTTCTCAGTTAATCATCATATATCTTATGTTACAATGGTAAATTGGTAATGTATGAATGACATTAATAAAAATATCATATACTTGTGTTGTATTCATATACATTATTCAAGTAGTCGTGTACGTTGAAAATTCATAACAAGGTTGACAACATATAAAGAAAATTTCATCAAATACGTGTCTTGATACTATAGAAACAAGTTTTAATACTTTCATAAGTTTAAACAAGTTTAAAATGCTATAAACTGTTGTGTAAGTACCTCAAAGTATATTATTTTACTTATAAGTTACTAAACAACGGTTTAAAGAGTTTGAAACTTATTATTAAATCAGTTTTACAACCACCAAAGTGGCAAAAAGATATGAATCACTTAAAGATTGGCATCTCAATTTGTATGGATCCCTTAGCCATTTGGTTCAATCATGCGATGTGGGATACTTGAGTCTTATTAACAAGATATTTATGACCTTTAAATTTGTTTGAACACGCATTCCCAATGCTCGCACTCGCGAGGGTTTTATCCTTCTTTCCTGCTCACACTGACTTTCCGTGGGTGATATCAAAGTTTACAGTCGTAGTCACTAAGCAGTTCCATCAATCTTCTTTCACTGTCATGTTGAGATTTAGTCATTCACCAACAAAGTTAGGCTTTTACTCTTATATCATTTATCTTTGATCCAACACGTTGAGATTTAAACATTTCTAAAGCTTTGTTTTAAGAAACATCACCTATAAGCACTACCATCAACTGTAACACTAGTTAAGATTATTTCAAGATTACTTAGCCTGACGCTTTCGTATATGTATCCTATTCAACCGAAGTATCACAGGATTACACCACCAGACTTTTGAATAGATCGAGTATTCCTAACCCCAAACTTCTGATACATGTGACTTATTTTGTGGCTCTTTGAATGATACCAAGCACAACCCAATTTCGTTACATACAACAAGCAAATATCGATATAGTTGGACGTATAAGTGAAATAATCATAATACATAACTCCAACAAGTTATAAAGAAAGTAAAAACTTCTATTTATCCATGGTGGCAAATAAAAACTGGTTGAGATGCAAATTCTTACCGAAAGTAGCGAACATGAGAAGCGACTCAACAGTTCATAGAAGGCAAAATTAGGGTACGCTTCAAAAGTGTTGTTTTATTATACAGTGTAGCGATGAATACATGACAGTTGCTGGTTTACTTAAAATTTTATAGAAGGTAGAAAGATCAACTTAGGAAGTTAGGAATAGGGAGTGCATGAAACATGAGTCTACTTGGTCCTAACCATAAGTTGATCATATTTTGCTGAGTTCAGTGGTGAATCAGAGGTGGAGTGCCAACCTGATGATGCCTAATTAGCTGTTTGATTGCTGTTCTTATCTGTGAGGTTGAAGCTGCAGATGTAGAGTAGTTATTGAACAGTTGAGAAGGAAATGTAGTCAAGGTGCGATGTATCCTTAAGTTTCTTCCTTCATTTGAGTGATGCCAACTGAGGTTGGAAATGTAGCTCTATGATTGTAAGCTTAATGGAACAGGAGTTTTACACTTGCTTTGTGAAGCCTTGATACAAGAGCCTCTGTGGTTCATGGGTGGACACAGGTAGGGTGTTTGTATGAAAAGGAAATGTAGCTAAGTAAGTGGTTTCTCCATGGTTGCCTAGTGCTAGTTCATTTCTTACTAGTCTAGAGGAATAGGTGAATGTATCCTTAGTTTGTATCTGATCGTATGTCTTTGTTAAGCTGCTATGTTAAACTGTTGTGGGTCTGTCCATTCAGTTTTCTAGCAAGCTATTGTATTGTTGTTATTATTGTGGCAATAATATATANAAAAAAAAAAGGTAGAAAGATCCATTCCTTGTTTACATGAAGTAGAAGGTAGAAAGATCCATTCCTTGCTAGATGCGCCTAATTCATAGAGTAGTGCTCATAAAAGACTCATAACTCGTTTGACAAGATAAAAAGATATTTTGTCGAATGCGTCTATCAACATTATAGTACTATATATGTCAAACAAGCTTTAAATGTTTATTATAATAACAAGTTTTAAATATCATAAACTGCTTATGACTTATATCCAAAATTATTATCTTAATTTTGAACAAAAAGATCGCGCAGTTTAAAAATTTTAAACTCATATTAGTATTTTTATGTAACCTATATATACACTGTATAGTTGTTAAAACATAGCCAATAGCTAATAGCTAAAATAGCTAAAAAGGTATGATTCACTCAAACATTGGCATCACTTTTTGTATTGATCCTTTTCTTGGCTATTTGATCCAGTCAAGCAATGTGGGATACTAAAAGCCTTTTCAGAAGATCTCCATCCTTCCCTATGTCAACATTTTTTTTTTGGGTATACAAATCTAAATAATTGATGATAAATATTCATCTTTTTATCAATTACTCATTCTGTTAGCCAAAGAGTCTTATCAGGAAATGTATGTACATGTTTCAAACTTAAGTCTTTTACGTCATGTTGAGATTTACTCATTCACCAACAAAGTTGGACTATATATTCCTCAACATCGCTCGTCTTTGATTCTTCATCTTTTATTCCCATTCGACCAAATACCATTATTTAGTCCTCTTTTACTATATGTAAGAGACGAATTCACTGATGATTTGGGAAAGAGATGTTGGAGGACAACAATAACTAAGAGATTCAAATACAAGTTACAAGTGTATAACTTAGAACTTTAATGTTCTGTACTAATAGTTGTAAAATTTCTAACTACATTTTCTTAGTGAC
>LBNU01008810.1:1697-41453 GCA_014162995.1 Artemisia annua
TTCCTAGGAGTTTTGCCAATTAACCTAGCCATGAATAAGTGGAAAAGTGAAGGCGATGAACATAAATGGAATTGGGAAAAGCCACCTAAGGAAGGAGATGGATCATGGCACATAAAGATGACTCTATATGATCCGGATGGAGAGAAGTTTGAGAGGTCATATTTCACAAAACGCACCAATAAGACACTTCCAACCAAAATCAACCCTAAGGATGTCCTCGATGCGGAACTCACCTACGTAGGATAGAGTGACTTTGAGTATAGCTACAAGAGACGTTAATAAAGAAAAGCGCTTCTTGGGAGGCAACCCAAGCTTTATTTGCTTTGTGTGTTTATTTATTTTTTGTTTGATTTTATTTATTTCCGTATGTATGTTTAATTTTTATCGTTATTGATTCATGCTTCAAACTAAATTGTAAAAATGCTTTATTTTGTTTTTAACTTCGTCTTAACTACATATAAAGGTATTTTGCAAAATATAAGTCTAAGGGAAATCTAAATCGGTTTATAAGAACAAACGAACATGAATCATAACAATATTAAATTAGCATACATATTAGTAATTGTTTGAGTCAAATGCTTGTATCGAGTCATAATGATATTTTGCAGGATTTCCAGGAAGTAAGAATTGAGTTTTTCCAGAAATTTTTCGGAAACTTAACATAAAAAATCTGTCAGATCACTTCTGAAGGCGTCAAGCCCCAGGCTCACGCCGTCAAGTTAGTTTTCTGGAATTTTTTGAAAGTTTTGATTTTCTTCCGGAATCATAAAGTGCTTTATAAAATCTCTAACTTATAAACTCCAGGAATCTGCAAAATATTCATTCCACAAGCATTATATCCTTATACAAATTTATCCCGCCGATGTTATGCAGGTTTTCGTGTTTGTTTTCTCAGGTTTAACAGGTTATGTTGGACAAGAAGATGATTTATATTTCGGAAGAGAAGCTTTGAGTGTTCATTTTCTTGGAAGAAGATCTAACCATGTTACCCCTTCATCTACCGAGCGAATCAGGGGAGTATTTGATTTCATTCTTTTACCTTATTTACTTTTACATCTTATTATTTGAACATTGGGGACAATGTTCATCTTAAGTGTAAGGGGGGGAAAATACGATACCTTAGAGAATGCAATTACGCTTGATTTTTGTTTGTTTAATGGTAGATGTGTAATAAAACTGAGAGAAATACCTGTTAGGGCAATTTTAGTGCCAAATTTAAAATTTTTTACAACATTTAGGAGTGAAACTTTGGTCTTAATGAGCGTCTCATGGATAGGAGTTATATGACTAGCACAAAACCGTACCACTAAAAAATTTTCCACCCCAAATATGTGAGGTTCGCCCCTAGAATTGGTAGGAAAAGCATTTATGCTATGATGTGTGTACCGGTAGCACTTAGATTCTAGAACTTGCGTTAGGACCATCCCGAATCCACAAGTGAGACTACATTCGTGTAGTTAGATTTACTACATGATAAGAGGCATTAGGATTAACCCATTGTTTTACACCTGTGTTTTTGTTATAATTACTTTGACTACATTGGTCAAGTAATTCTCCCACACCCTTGCGTTGTACCCATTTTTGGTACACGATACCCCTAGTACACCCTCCAGAGCCTATCCTTTTCGTTTCTAACTTTAAGCATTTTACTTAAAGGAAGAATTTGTTACACCCCACTTAAATGTACACCCAAATCGCCTTAGCCTACCTTGTATGCACTCACCTTTAGTGCATTATTGTGACAACATTTGTTTAAACCCTTAGTTAATTATCTAATTGATTACATGGTTGCTAAGTCGAGTCATATCCTTGTACATATTGTTTTGGGACGATTGGGACTCATGGGTAAAGTACTAGTGTAATGGAGTAATGGGGAAGAACAACATTATTACCCCCATATGTGCTAAATATTTTAAAAGTACTCCAAGTGTTTCGATTATCTTAATTCGAGTCATTAGAATAGTTATTTGTAAAGTATGTAAAAGTTCAAGTGTAAGGGGAGAACCGAGGCCCCTATGATGTATTATTTTGGATGGTAGGGCAAGAATGTATGAAAAAAAATCGAAAAATCAAGAAAAATACAAAAAAATGAGAAAAAGAAAAGCAGAAAAAAAACATACGGACTACCATCCCGTTTCCTTTTATGTTTATTTTATGTTTATTAGTTTTTAATTAGCTTTAGTCGAGTCTAGTCTTGGCTTAGCAACGCCATATTATACATGTAATTAATCAAGATCTTTAACTCGCCACCAGTGAAATATCCCTTTTCCTACAAAACCGTGTTTATCATATCCCTACACCTCATTACAACCCTTTTGTAAAGTCCTTTTTGATAGTTTATCTTAGGTGCTTACGCCTAGTGGAGAAGGTTTTCGATCCTTTCCCAAGCCTATGGTAATCTATTTGCTATGACAGGTAGTGAGAGATATTTTCCGTTTTCATTTATGAGATATAATTCTATGACACCTGAGAGATGTGAGTATCTAAACACTACTCGTGAGGTGCTAGTGTGTAATCTCCGTACTTATTATGATTAAAGTGGAACGATTAATTGGTGTAATTACTTTTATATTAGCGTTAAATGACCCCTAACTTGTATTTTGATTAGAATAAAAGCGCATTTGCTTGAGGACAAGCAAATCTCAAGTGTAAGGGTATTTGATGAGGCGAAAAGTGTACCGCTTTTCGGGGGTCATTTAAGCCTTAAATCGTATTTATTTGATCAAATATCGCCCTAAATCATTCCTTTTGTCATTTTAGGTACTTTGGAGAGAAATTCTGGAAAAGGAAGCATTTTGGACGTTTTCGGAGCATAAAAGTGAAGAATTCGACAAAGTGTCAAAATCTGCTGGAATATTACTTTAGATAACGTCAAGGCCAATCTTGACGGCGTCAGACCTTGACGGGCCAGAACACAAATTTGGAGATTAAAGAGGGACGGCGTCAAGAAGGCTATCAAGAAACCGTAACCACGGCGAGGTGACGGCGTCAAGCACACAACATGACGCCGTCAGATCTGTTTTTCTATATATATTCGCATAATTTTTAGTCATTCGTGTGGAACTTTTTAGAGAGAAACCCTAGACGATTTTTGCAGCTTTTTTAAGAGTTTTATACCCTTGGATCTCTCATGTTACATTGAAGATAAGTAATCAATTAATCATTCAATATGTCTATGTGTTGTTTGATTCTATCTTGTTCTTGTCTTTTGTTTAACATGCTAGGCTAGATTTTCTTTGTGTTTGCTTAGATCTAATGAAACCTAACTATTGATTATTGATTGAATGGTGTGTTATTAATTGTATTGGATGGGTGATTATCAATGTTAGGCTTAAGAAAACTGGCAGACTTCCGGTTGGTAACATGCTTGAACGTCTTAAGAAACATGAACCAAGGTGTACTAAGGTTATTTTGATTTTATTTAATGCATGAGTGAATTCTAGTGATCCCATGTTAGGAGCTTCCTAGCCGGCTCGACATAGGAGTGAAGTAGGATCTCATAGAGTTAGGGGAAGTCCGTACACACCCCTACGAATGGTATTAAGCAATACAATCCATCACCCACGCAATTAATACACATTAATCAATCAGTAAAAGATAGTTAGGGAGTAAGGAAATCTAAGTAAACACACTTCTCTCCATTATAGTTTTCACAACCATTTACTTTTTCGTTATTTTATTTTATTTGCATTAGTAGTAATTTGGGTTAGTTGACTAGCAACTAATTCCGCCCACTCTTCCAAAACCCGAGATTTTTACTTGCTTTCCATAAAATATAAAAATACAAAAAAGAATCTTCCATCACTCCTAGACCTATTAGAGTAGTTTTTCAATCCTAACGACACTATTCCCGCAGAGAACGATCAATCCCCCGGTACTTGCCACTACACTATACTACATCGGTCAGGTACACTGCCTGGTGGAGATTGCAAGCTTCTCAAGATCCCTTGAGAGGTAAAACCCTAGTGCGTGGTCGCAATCCCGCGCATCAGTACACGGCCCTACGAATGGTTTAAAGGAATACAACCCGTCATCCACATAATCACAACAAACCAATTAACATATAAAAGAGAGTTAGGGAGTAAGGAAATCTAAGTAAACACATATTTCTCATTTATAAGTTTCACAACCTTTAATTTTCTTGTTATTTAATTTTATTTGCAAAAGTAGATATTTGGGTTAGTTGACTAGCAACTAATTCCGCCCACTCCTTCCAAAATCGAGATTTTTACTTGCTTTCATAAAACATAAAAATACAAAAGAATCATCCCTCAACCCTTAGACCTAATTAGAGTAGCTTTTCAAGCCTAACGACACTATTCCCCGAGAGAATGATCAATCCCCCGGTACTTGCCACTTCACTATACTACATCGGTCAGGTACACTGCCTGGTAGGGGTTGTAAGCTTCTCAAGATCCTTTGAGAGGTAAAACCTAAGTGCAAAGGTTTCAAAACCCACGCATCAAGTTTTTGGCGCCGCTGCCGGGGAATAGTTATTGTTTAGGTTGAAAATTTTATTTTTTACTTAGGTCTACTCAATAGAATCCTTTCTAGTGAGATTTTTATTTTTATTTTTCTAGGTTTTCTTTACTCTATCTTTTTCCTTCCAATCCTTTGCTTTAATCTTCCTTAGCCAACATGGTAAACGAAGATCTCTCCAACCATAGAGTCACTAGGAGTCGTAGTTCCTTAAGAAACCTTATCCAACCTTACGCGGAACCTGAAAGGGAAATGCATAGGTTGAGACAACGCTCCTCAATGTCTAAACCAATTGGTATCGCCATCTACTTTGATGAAGCCCTTTCGGAAGAAGATTCTGATCATCACGACACACCACCTAGCCCCCGATCAAATCACGATACAGAAATTCCTGAGGTCTCTACCCCTAAGCGCCTCAAGGATTATTGTTCCCCCACTCCTCGTAGCTTCTCTAATGCTATTGTGTTTCCACACGAACGCACAGAGGGGGTCTTGCGTGCAACTGACGTTTGNAAGCCCTTTCGGAAGAAGATTCTGATCATCACGACACACCACCTAGCCCCCGATCAAATCACGATACAGAAATTCCTGAGGTCTCTACCCCTAAGCGCCTCAAGGATTATTGTTCCCCCACTCCTCGTAGCTTCTCTAATGCTATTGTGTTTCCACACGAACGCACAGAGGGGGTCTTGCGTGCAACTGACGTTTGGCTTGTCCAAAGTGTATACAAGTTCCATGGGCTAAAATCGGAAGAACCAATCCAACACATCAAAGATTTCCTGAAAATAGTGGCCACTATCCATACGGACGGGGCCACTAGGGATACCTCCCGACTCCGATTCTTTCCCTTTACCCTTCAAGATAAGGCCAAGGAATGGTACAACAATCTTCCTTCCGTGTCCATCTTCAAATGAGATCAGCTCATCTCGAAGTTCTATGAAAAATTCTTTCCCATAGGAAAAACTTCAGCACTTAGAGACAAACTCCTCCGATTCCAAGTCGGGCAAGCAGAACCCATTCATAAGTCATGGAATAGATTCAAGGATCTAATAAGACAAGTCCCCCATCATGGTATTAAACTCTGGCTCCTGGTCCAAATATTCTACGATAGTATCTCTCAAAATGACCAGAGGGGAGTTAATAACTCAGTAAAAGGAGGGATATCCAAGCTAAGTGCTGAGGAGGGGTGGAATAGGATTGACGAATATGCTCAAGATCAAGATGATACATGGGATGAACCCGATTCGATCATGAGCATGTCCGAGGTCTCACAAAAATCCCCTCTCGACAGCAGGCTAAGGAAACTGCACGAAAAAGTGTCTTACCTTAACGGGTCATGAACTGCTAAACGATTGTCAAACCCGTATCTAATTTGCGACCAATGTGGTGGCCCGCACGAAGTGGAGGAATGCGGGGAAGATGCCACCAACGAACAAGCGTGTCTTTCAAGCCATGACATCTTCGATGACCCTTCCCTTTTGGTATTCTATCAAAACAACGATTTCACCCCTTGGGGGAATCTCGTGAGGAACAGGGAAGGAGAAGAAGGTCCTGACTTCAAGGTTCGAAGCCCTTTCGAGAATGACCTTGGGCATTTCACGCATGAAAAAGATCTTGTGTTGAAAGGCCTCGACGACCTCATAAACAATCAACAAAATGACTTAAAAGCCAAATACGCAGAGCTCATTACCTCACTTGATGGCTACACCAAACCCCAAATGAACCAAAATGGCCCTTTGCTAGCCATCACTACTAGAGCAGGAACAACAACCAAGGACCCTCCATACCCGGTCCAACAGCCTAACGTCACAGAGCCCAACGCCTCTCGCGAGGAAGAAGGCGACGTGCGCGACGAGATTCCTGAGCCACCTCCTCAAGTAACCTCCTCTCCACCCAAGCAATCCGCGAAGATCCCCTTTCCATCCCGTCTAAAAAACCAAAAGGTTGAGAACGACAACAAAAGGTTCTTGTCATATCTGAAAGATTCGGTCGTCACTATACCCCTCCTTGATGCATGTTACCATATGCCCAAATATAGTACATACTTTAAGAAGCTACTCGCCAACAGAAAAAAGCTCGAGGGTCTTGTGACCTTAGGGGAAGAATGCGCTGTGGTAACCCAGCGCGGATTACCAAAGAAGGTAGACGACCCTGGTAGCTTTACCTTACCCTGTTCTATAGGCTCTCTATCAGTAAAGAATGCTCTGGCTGAATTAGGGGCAAGCATTAATCTCGTGCCCTATTCCATGTTCCTCAAATTAGGATACTCAGGATTGAAACAAACCCGAATGAACATCCAACTTGCTGATAGATCGGTAAAATATCCCATGGGAATATGTGAAAATGTGCTGGTCAAAGTGGGGAAGTTCAAATTTCCAGTTGACTTGGTCATCTTGGAAATGGAAGAAGACGACCTCGTACCCATCATCCTAGGTAGACCATTCCTGGCAACTGCTCGGGCCGTCATTGATGTCCATGACGGTAAGCTGACCTTGCGAGTAGGTGCCGACAGCTTAACCTTTGACATCAAAGACACCATGAATCTTTCTCCCGAGGCCGCCAACCTGCTATATTTTATCGGAGAGGTCGATGAGCTTTCCGACGTCATTGACGATTGTGTGGATGAACAAGTTGAGGCAGGATGGTTGCGTGACGAGGCTTTTCCTTCCCTCTTTGAAGAAGAAAAGGCTGAGGAAATCAAAGCAGTCTCCTTCTACCCCAGACGGGAAGACGTCGAACCACTCGAACTTTGTAAACCCGAAAACAAGCTTAAACCTTCTGTCGTCGAGCCACCCACGTTAGAACTTAAGGATCTCCCAACCCACTTGGAGTACGCTTTCCTCCAAGGAGAGGATCAACTTTCGGTAATCATTAGCTCCTCCTTGAAAAACGAACAAAAGGATAAACTCCTAGGAGTTTTAAGAAATACAAAGGAGTTATTGCCTGGAGTGTAGCAGACATCAAAGGGATTGATTCGACTTTCTGCACACACAAGATCCTCATGGAGGAGGATTATAAGCCAACCGTACAACCTCAAAGGCGAGTGAATCCCAACATAAAAGAGGTCGTAAAGAAAGAAGTCATTAAACTCCTAGATGCGAGACTAATTTACCGAATATAAGATAGTCCATGGGTCAGTCCCGTACAGGTTGTACCTAAGAAAGGAGGAATGACAGTGGTGAAGAACGATAAAAATGAGTTAGTACCCCAGAGAACAATTACTGGTTGGCGCGTATGCATCGACTATAGGAAACTGAATGATGCAGCCCGAAAGGATCATTTCCCTCTTCCTTTCATCGATCAAATGTTGGAGAGGCTGGCAGGACACGAGTACTATTGCTTTTTGGATGGATTCTCAGGATATTTCCAAATCCCTATCGCGCCTGAGGACCAAGAAAAGACAACGTTCACATGTCCTTTCGGTACATTCGCCTACAAGCGGATGCCTTTTGGACTATGTAACGCTCCCGCCACTTTCCAACGGTGCATGACTGCAATCTTTCACGAACTAATGGAAGACAGCATGGAAGTCTTCATGGACAATTTTTCTGTCTTCGGAAACTCTTTCGACCGTTGTCTTGCTAACCTCGAGAAAATGCTCAAACGTTGCGAGGAAACTAACCTGGTTTTAAACTGTGAAANTGAGTGCAATCTTTCATGAACTAATGGAAGACAGCATGGAAGTCTTCATGGACGATTTCTCTGTCTTCGGAAACTCTTTCGACCGTTGTCTTGCTAACCTCGAAAAAATGCTCAAACGTTGCGAGGAAACTAACGTGGTTTTAAACTGGGAAAAGTGCCATTTCATGGTGAAAGAAGGTATCGTGCTTGGACACAAAATCTCTGGAAACGGGATTGAGGTGGACCGAGCGAAAATCGAGGCTATATCCAAGCTGCCCTACCCCACCACGGTCAAAGCAATACGGAGCTTCTTGGGTCATGTTGGCTTTTATAGGAGATTCATTAAGGATTTCTCAAAAATAGCTCGGCCAATGACTCAGCTTCTTGTAAAGGATGCTCCATTCGACTTCTCTCAAGAGTGTAAGGATGCCTTCGACCTATTAAAGAGAGAACTCACACAAGCTCCAATCATGATTACCCCCAACTGGGAACTACCTTTTGAGATCATGTGTGATGCTAGTGATTATGCTGTTGGGGCAGTACTAGGCCAAAGGCTTAACAAACACTTCCAGCCAATATATTACGCTAGCAAAACCATGAATCCTGCTCAAGAAAACTACACCACCATGGAAAAGGAGTTGTTATCCGTGGTATTCGCTTTTGATAAGTTTCGCCAATATCTAGTCCTCTCAAAGACCATTGTCTTTACTGACCATTCAGCCTTACGATACCTCTTCACTAAACAAGACGCTAAACCGCGGCTAATCCGTTGGATCTTATTACTACAAGAGTTTGATGTAGAAATTCGTGATAAGAAAGGAACAGAAAATCTAGTGGCTGATCACCTTTCTCGACTAGAAAACCCCAGCCTAAGCAAATCTAATAAGAGCGAGATTTGAGACTCGTTCCCTGATGAACAGCTCATGTTAATAAATGATTCTGAACCATGGTACGCAGATTATGCTAATTACCTAGCAAGCTGAGTTGTTCCCGAATACNACAAGAGTTTGATGTAGAAATTCGTGATAAGAAAGGAACAGAAAATCTAGTGGCTGATCACCTTTCTCGACTAGAAAACCCCAGCCTAAGCAAATCTAATAAGAGCGAGATTTGAGACTCGTTCCCTGATGAACAGCTCATGTTAATAAATGATTCTGAACCATGGTACGCAGATTATGCTAATTACCTAGCAAGCTGAGTTGTTCCCGAATACCTAAACCGACACGAAAGGAAGAGGTTCTTCGCTCAATTGAAATACTACTTTTGGGATGAACCTTTCTTGTTCCGCAGATGCCCTGATCAGGTCGTCAGGCGATGTGTCTCCGAGAAGGAGGCAATCAGAATCATGAAAGAATGTCATGCAGGTCCATCCGGGGGGCACCATGGCATGAATACCACCGCGAGGAAAATCTTTGACGCAGGATGCTATTGGCCTACAGTATTTCGTGATGTGAAGGCAATGATCCAGGCATGCGACGCTTGTCAAAGAGCCGGGAATATCTCCAGAAGAGACGAAGCACCCCAGAATTATATACAAATCTGTGAAGTTTTTGATGTTTGGAGAATTGACTTCATGGGACCTTTTCCATCTTCGGGAGGGAATGAATACATCTTAGTGGCCATTGACTATGTTTCAAAGTGGGTAGAGGCGCAAGCCCTTAGGACCAACGATGCTAGGGTAGTCATTCACTTCCTAAAGAAACTGTTCGCCAGATTTGGCATCCCAAAAGCTCTTATTAGTGATAGAGGGACCCATTTTTGCAATACGCAAATGGAAAAGGTCATGAAAAGATATGGAGTCTCCCATCGATTCTCCACTGCTTATCATCCTCAGACCAACGGTCAAGTCGAAAACACCAACAGGGCAATAAAAAGGATATTAGAGAAAACAGTTAACCAAAATAGGAAAGACTAGTCTTTCAAGCTAGACGAAGCTTTGTGGGCCTTCCGAACTGCTTATAAGAAACCTATCGGAACAACCCCTTTCCGTATGGTCTATGGCAAGGCATGTCACCTTCCAGTAGAACTGTAGCATAAGGCGTATTGGGCACTAAAGGCTTGCAACTTGGATTACATCGTTGCAGGAACGAATAGATTCTTACAGTTTCAAGAGCTTGATGAATTGAGATTGGAGGCTTATGAATCATCCATTACGTACAAGGAGAGAGCAAAAAGGTGGCATGACCAACGGATTAAGAAACCTAAGTAATTCTCGGAGGGAGATAAGGTTCTACTATATAATTCGCGTTTAAGGTTATTTCCTGGAAAACTGAAGTCCAGATGGTATGGGTCATTCACTGTAAAAAGCTCCTCAAGAGCGGGAGCCGTAGTATTGCTTGATGATGAGGATAGGGAATTCACGGTGAATATACAACGAGTTAAGCATTAACAAGAAAGCGGTAGTGAGATGATCAATGAGGAAGACATAACCTTTGATGAAGTCACGTAATAGAGAGTGACTTTGAGTCTAGCTACAAGACTCGTTAATAAAGAAAAGCGCTTCTTGGGAGGACACCCAAGCTTTATTTGTTTTGTGTTTGTTTTGTTTGAATTTATTTGTTTCCGTATGCATGTTTTATTTTTTTTATCATTATTGATTCATGTTTCAAATTAAAATTGTGAAAATGCTTTATTTTGTTTTTAACTTCGTCTTAACTACATATAAAGGTATTTTGCAAAAGATAAGTGTAAGGGAAATCTAAATTTGTTTATAAGAATGAATTGGAACATGAATTGTAATAATATAAAATAAACATACATATAAGTATTTGTTAGAGTCAAATGCTTGTATCGAGTCATAATAAAATTTTGCAGGAATCCAGGAGCTAAGGTATTTTTTTTCCAAAAATTTTCCGGAAACTAAACATAAGAATTCTGTCAGATCAATTCTGACGGCGTCAGCCTTTAAAAGCTGACGGCGTCAGCCTTTGATTTTCAGAAAACATTTTAAAATTTAGTTTTTCTGCCGGATTATAAAAATTACTGCACCTCTAATTCCAGGAGTCTGCAAAATTTTCATTCCACAAGCATTATATCCTTATATAGATTTTGCCGCCGATTTTACACGAGGTTTGCCTAGTTTGTTTTCTCAGGTTTAACAGGTTATTTTGGACAAGAAGATTAACATGGAATCAAGTTCGTGACATCAAGCTTTTGGAGTCGCTTTGAGCTTGGAGCTTTTACATCATCTTGGAAGAAGATCTAACCATGTTACCACACGATCCACATCAAAAAATCAGGGGAGTATTTGTTTCATTCTTTCTTTCTCTACTTTTACGTCTTTTATTTGAACATTGGGGACAATGTTCGGTTTAAGTGTAAGGGGGTAAATGAAAGCGCCTTAGAAAATGCTTTTACGCTTGATTTTTGTTTTGTCTAAAGGTATTTGTGTAATAAAATCGAGAGAAACATTTGTTAGGGCAATTTTAACGCAAATTTAAAATTTTTTACAACCTTTAGAAGTGATACTTTAGGTATAATAAGCGTCTCATGGATAGTGAATTGTATTACTAGCACAAAAACCGTACCACTCAACAATTTTCCCCCAAATATGTGAGGTTCGCCCCTAGAATTGTTAGGAAAAGCATTCATTTTTTATGCTTATGTGTGTACCGGTAGCTTATAGATTCTAGAACTTGCGTTAGTGACCATCCCAAATCCACAAGTGAGACTACATTCGTGTAGTTAGATTTACTACATGATAAGAGGCATTAGGATAACCCATGTTTTATACCCGTATCCATTGACTTCATTGATCAAGTAATTCTCCCACATCTTAGCGTTGTACTCATTTTTAGTACACGATACCCCTAGTACACCCCTCAGAGCCTATCTTTTCGTTTCTAACTTTAAGCATTTCACTTATAGGAAGAATTTGTTTACAATCCACCCAAATATACACCCAAATCGCCTTAGCCTACCTTGTATGCACTCATCTTTAGTGCATTATTGTGACAACATTTGTTAAACCCTTAGTTAATTGTCTTATTACTTACATGGTTGCTAAGTCGAGTCATATCCTTGTACATATTGTTTTGGGACGATTGGGACTCATGGGTAAAGTACTAATGTAATGGAGTAATGGGGAAGAAGTCAATTATTACCCCCATATGTGCGTTAATATTTTAAAGTACTCCAAGTTTTTCAATTATCTTAATTCGAGTCATTAGAATAGTTAATTGTAAAGTATGTAAAAGTTCAAGTGTAAGGGGAGAACCGAGGCCCCTATGATGTATTATTTTGGATGGTAGGGCAAGAGTGTATGAAAAAAAATCGAAAAACAAGAAAAAAGAAAAAAAATTGGAAAAAGAAAAGTAGAAAAAACATACGGACTACCATCCCGTTTCCTTTTATTTTTATTTATGTTTATGTTATTTTCTTATTAGCTTAAGTCGAGTCGAGTCTTGGCTTAGCAACGCCACATTGTGCATGTATTTGATCAAGATAATTAACTCGCCACCACTAAAAATATCCTTTATTCCAACAAACCGTGTTTATCATATCCCTACACCTAACATTACAACCCTTGAAAAGCCCTCTTTGATAGTTTATCTTAGGTGCTTACGCCTAGTGGAGGAGGTTTTTGATCCTTTCCCAAGCCTATGGTAATCTATTTGCTATGACAGGTAGTGAGTGATATTTCTTCCATTTCCATTTAGTTATATAGGTTTATAACACCCGAGAGATGAGAGTATCCAAACACTATTTGTGAGGTGCTAGTGTATGATTTCCGTGCTTATTATGACTAGGGTTGAATGACTATTTGTTGTAATTACTTTTATATTCGCGTTAAATGACCCCTAGCTCATATTTTGATTGGAATAAAAGCGCATTTGCTTGAGGACAAGCAAATCCCAAGTGTAAGGGTATTTGATGAAGCAAAAAGTGTTACGCTTTTAGGGGGTCATTTAAGCCCTAATCCGTAATTATTTGATCAAATATTGCCCTAAATCGTTCCTTTTGTCATTTTAGGTACTTTGGAGAGGAATTCTGGAAAAGGAAGCATTTTGGACGTTTTTGGAGCATAAAAGTGAAGAAAACGACAAAGTCTCAAAATATGCTGGAAACAGTACCTGACGGCGTCACGCTTTGACAAGACGAAGGATGACTTTTACACCAGACGCCCCAGAAAGATTTGAAGAAATAAAGGGTGACGGCGTCATGCTTTGTGACGCCTAGGCCGTCACGTTATAGCACAAAGGGAGACGGCCCAGAGAAGTTTAAAGGGGGACGGCGTCAGAAGTGGATCTGAGCAATCCGAATATAAGTTTGGCGGCGAGGTGACGGCGTCACGCACTAAAACGTGACGCCGTCAGATTGTAAAATCTATATATACTTTTCTAATTTTCATTCATTAGTGTGAAACTTTTGGGAAAAACCCTAGCTTGTATTCTACAGTATTTTTAAGGGTTTTTCACCCTTGAAACCTTGATGCTTAATTAAAGATAAGTCTTCTTCCAAATCAATCAATATGTCTATGTGTTGTTTGATTATATCTTATGCTTGTCTATCAATTAACATGCTAGGCTAGGTTTTCATTGTGTTTGCTTAGATCTAATGAAACCTAGCTATTGATTATATGTTGTTAGTTTGCTTGTGATTATTGTGGTTGGATGAAGTCGATGTTAGGCTTAAGAAAACTGGCTAACCTCCTATACTGTAACTTTCTTGAACGTCTTAAAGAAACATGAATCGGATGTGTACTACGATTATTTGGTTGTATTTAATGCATGAGCGAATTCTAATGATCCCATGTTAGGAGCTTAAATCGGCTCGACATAGGAGTGAAGTAGGAGTTTATAGAATTAGGGAAGATCGTACACGGCCCTACGAATGGTTTAAAGGAATACAACCCATCATCCACATAATCACAACAAACCAATTAACATATAAAAGATAGCTAGGGAGTAAGGAAATCTAAGTAAACACATATTTCTCATTTATAAGTTTCACAACCTTTAATTTTCTTGTTATTTAATTTTATTTGCAAAAGTAGATATTAGGGTTAGTTGACTAGCAACTAATTACTCCCACTCCTTCCAAAACCGAGATTTTTACTTGCTTTCATAAAACATAAAAATACAAAAAGAATCATCCCTCAATCCTTAGACCTAATTAGAGTAGCTTTTCAAGCCTAACGACACTATTCTCCGAGAGAACGATCAATCCCCCGGTACTAGCCACTTCACTATACTACATTGGTCAGGTACACTGCCTGGTGGGGGTTGTAAGCTTCTCAAGATCCCTTGAGAGGTAAAACCTAAGCGCAAAGGTTGCAAAACCCACGCATCAGGAGGCCACCGTTACCATGCACCCCGCCTCCACCTCCAGGTATGTACAGTGTGATAATATTAATTATAGATTACTCATGACTTAATTTATGTTTTGCAATGGCTGTTTTTAAATTTTGATTATTTCGTTTTTAGGTATGGCCGAGATCTCTGCCGAGCTTGTTGCAGCTCAAAAGAAGATTGCTGAAGAACGCAAGACCATGAAGAAGAAGCTCGATTTGTTGATGGGTTTTGCCTCGAGCAACCCGATTTGGTCCCAGTATATTAGTCAGGTGGATTCTCAGCATGTGGATGGCTCGGGCAGTGGAGCTGGCGGGAGTGGGAGTGGAGCTGGCGGGAGCGGGAGCGATGATATCGAAGATTTGGATGGTGATGATGATCATGATGATCATGATGAGTGAGTTGGGGATGTAGAGGTATAAACTTGTGTTATTTTGTGTTGTACTTATGGTTGAAACAATATTTTCGCAATCCTTATCTTAGTATTTGTAGTTTAACCTTTTGGCGACTTGAACATCGCGGGTATTGAAACATTTGTTGATATGGCAGCTAGGTTTAGATATTACCACACCCCGTTTTGTAGACTTTATATGTTTTAACGCATTTTGAGGGTGTTTATCGATACTTTCCAAGTGTTTTAGCCGATGTCGAGTTCTATGTGTTAGGACATGTTGTATTGAGTGGTTATAGCTTGTGTTGCATTTTGAGGGTATTACAGGTTTTGGTAGATTTTTCCAGAAAATTTTCTTGAAAAATCTGGAATAATGCTGATTTAGCATCCTGCTGTTAGCAGGGTATAACCTTGTTACCGTCGACATGTCGACGGCATAAGAAAGTAAACAAAATTTGATAATTTTATACTGCAGTCGACATGTCGACGGTATCGTTATTAAAAAAATATTGGTTGTATAATTATACCGTCGACATGTCGACGGTATAATCACTAAAAAATTATTAATAGTGTAATTGTACCATCGACATGTCGACGCTATAATAAATGAAAAATTACTAATAGTTTAATAAACGTTGACCGATAGTTTGACCCGTCAAATAGTTCCCGTCAACATGTCGACAGGAATGAATAAAAACATAATTACCGTTTAATTATTAAACTGTTAATTACATAATCACTCCCGTCGACATGTCGACGGGAATAATTTGACGGACAAAATTTTTCTTTGACTGAAAAAGGGAGTGGGACCCACAATGTCGACGACGATTGTTGACAGCGATGTTGTTCCCGACGGGGCATCGGCGTCGCCATGCTCCAGTCGACATGTCGACGGGAGTGTATAATACCGTCGACATGACGACGGCAAAGCCTCAAAAAAATCGACGGGGAAGCCATCAAATGTACTAGTGAAATGATCTAACTTGTAATATGCAACTGAGAGTTACGATAGAAGGCAGATCGACACTCTTACTTGAAAAATTATAACTTGCTTCCAAAATCTTCATCTTTGAAAAAAAGAGTCCGAGTCTTCATCCTCCAAAAAGAAAAAGAATAATTAAACTAATGTAAATGGAGTTACTGCAAGTAATTTTTTTAATCAAATATCAAAGAGAAGCCTCTTGGCCCAACGGTATATGAGTGGCCCATCAACCTAGAGGTTGTGGGTTCAACTCTCGTCGCAAACATGTGAGATAGATTTGTGAGATAGCTAGGTGGTGTATATTGTAAAAATTTGGGTAAAAAGATTTCATTTTGATGTGTGTAAAAAGAAAGAGATATTTACTTGATGACTCGAACTTGTGACAAAAAGGTTAAGGCATGAAGCCTTAGCCAATTGCCATCAAACCAGCACCTCTTCCCAAGTTTAAAATGGCAATTACTTCATTTGTTATGTAAGTGAACTTAATGAAAGACACATAAATTCCAAATGTGCGTAGTATCACTAGAAACGAGCCAACGTAAGATAAGGAGATATCTTTTAACAAGTGTAGAAGGGGGATGTTAGATGTTCACATGAAATTAGTATCTTAGTATCTCACATTTAACAAGTTGTAATTAACAGTAGCCAAGAAACGGTACGGGGAAAATAACAATAAAAAGATTACAAAACACCCTTTTGGACTACGTGACACATTACAAAAATTATCTAATACTTTTAGCTAATTAAGATGTTTTTTATATAAAACATAGTATTTATTAAAAGTTAGATTTCATTCCTCTCCACTTCCTTTTTTTTTTTTTTTTTTTTTCTTAACATAAATTTCATTTCACTCCTCACAAATGAAGGTAATTTGAACACAACAAGCTACATCGAACATAATGGGCAAAATCGAAACCGACTTGCCAAACAAAATACACAAGGTAACAAGTTAAGTCAAAACAAGACATACACCATAATAGTTGTGACACACTACAGCAACACCATACAAGGTTGGGGGGGATCACCAGAGTGAGCTTTTGGTAGACACAACCATATGAAGGTGTAGCTTGACAAAAGTACATAAAACATACAAAGAAGATAAAACTAAGCATCCTTAAAGAGCCAGACCTAAACCTAACAGATCTAAAGTCGAAACCCAAGGCAGCATCAAGCCATCGATGACGGACCACAACAGATCTGAGCAGAACAGCGGTGGCGGCAGCGAATGACGGCAGCGAGCGGCGACAGTTGGGAGATGACAGATCTGTGGGTACGGACTTTTATTGAAGGAAGGGGAAAGTACAAAAGAGGTCCGGACGGCCGGCCGAAACCGACCGCCGGATTTATTTAGATAGGGTGAAGTTTGGTTGGTGGATATTTAGAGAGAAGTTGGAGAATTATTTTAGAGAGAGATGGTGAATTCAGTATTCCTCTCCCTTCTACCTATCTTTAACACGTAAAATGTAAAAAGATAAAGGTGCACTCCTCTCCACTTCTAGTCCGCCTATTTTTGCCACTTTTTTTTTTTTTTTTTTTTTCAAAACTGGGAACAAAACCAAAACGGTTTGTAGCTTAGTTGTATTCCTGAGATACTCTTAAGTCGTTATGAGTTAAAATAATTTTGTGAGATTGTTATAAGATATTGTAAAATTGTTAGTTAGTAAATAAAAATAAAAAGAAATTTAAAATATAATTTTCATAATCATTATACGCTCGGTTGAAACTTGGTATTATAATCTCATATCCTTTAATTTTGTTGTTTGATAAAAACAAGCTAATGATTGTGTAAAAAAGTTCATCTTGGTGTCTAAAAAGAAGTAGGATATGTTCAACGACTTGAACTTGTGACCAATAGGTTAACACATGTAGTCCTTGCCATTAAACTAACCCTCTTCTCATTTTGATATGCCAATCATTTTGTTTATAATGTAAGTGAATTTACTAAAGCACATAAATTCCAGAATTTTAAGTATGTATTACTAGAAACGAGCCAGAAGCCCATACGTAAGAAAGGAAATATAGAAATATCTTCTATGATGTGTAGAAGGGGGATGTTATTTACACAATTATCAAAATGNTACATACTTTTGTACTTATTCTCACCTTTTTATGACATTTTTTGCCCCTGACTTTTTAATAACTTGAGGGGCAAAAACGTCCAAAGTACGTAGTTTTGGCAAAAAAAAATGCAAGTTCGGTACACCAACGAGGAAAAAAAAAGTTCGCTACTCAAAACATCTTTTTTTGACAAGTATGATGCTTTATTATGGTATTAGGCCTAATATAAATAAGATGCCTGTTGCTATGTTGCATGAGAATATGAGATCAGATGTTATCGAACTTGCACAACTGGGCAAAGAGGCTCTTCGGACTTGGGTTTGTTTTAGTTTAGTTAAAGTTTAAGACTCATTTAGTCAATTCTATATGATAGCATGTCACTAGTAACTAACTGAAATCGGTGAGACCTTTCAAGCATTCTACATCATGTATGTTTTATAGGTTCAAATAACATCTGTAGTATAGTACATATATATCATCTCATCTGTGTACATTCAAACACCTTGGAACATAGCTAATTAATTAGTTCTAAAATATAGTCATATAGAACAACTTTCAGAGGAAATTGACTTAGTCTCTTCATTTGAGGAACAGTAAATTAATACTAGTAAGATAGTGGCATAGTGCTACTGATAGATACATTCTACAGCAGACATGTTGCAACTTTATGTGCTAATTGTAAAAAACGAGGGGGATCACCCGCGCGTTGCTGCGGGGTGATTTGCTAAAGAAGTTTTAGCAAGTGTTGCAAAATAAGAATGGTACTAACAATATTTAAAGGTTGCAAGGTTGTCGTTACATAAACTTCATGTGCATTTGCTGCTGTAATGCTATACAAAAAGTGAGGTTTCCAGCTATTGCATATAGCTGTTAAAAAAAATCTAAGGACCTGTACGTTTACATGAAAGCAAGGGCTGTTTGGGATCGTTTCATTTTAAAGTTGGCAGAAGAAAAGTATTCCTATCAGTTCTGCCTTTGGTGCTTCAACTATTATATAAACTTCTTGCTTCCACAATTCAAAAGATGGTTACCAGTTGAGTATAGTTCCATCTGCGGTCATAATGTACGAAGGTTGCCCATACCAATAGAAATTTGACGACCTGCAAATGCAATAGGACAGCTTAGAAAATTGCAAGACAAAAAGAATAGCCCATTCAGAGTATGAAAGTATTTAAAAACACTAATTCAAACAAATTTCCAAACCTATATGCAGAACAAATACAGATGAATCAAGGTCACTTTTTTCGGTCTTTCAAACCTTTTTCCATCCACCCCATTAAAAAAATATACAAAAAAGTTAAGCAAGGATCAATTTTTAGTTATACTCGACAATACTCATTGATTTTATTGGTCAAGGATTACAATTAAAACAATACAAAGAATAAGAATTAGGCGCATCCCCTGGAAAATATGTTTGAAGTTTCTGACTTTAACGGATTTTTATTATCTGTTAACTTACAGGTCATCTCATAACTCCTAAAAAATTTAAATTTTGTCAGCCATCCAAACACAGCTGATCATCTTATTCTGACAACTCCTAACTCTCACTATCACAACATGGCATAGGTGCATAGCATAAGGCCGTAAGCGAAGTAAAAAAGTACATCCGTCACCCCGTTCATGTAAACTAATTAGAAAGTAAAACAAACAGCCCATAAACATATTTGTATCATTCCATAACAAATACCCATTTCAATTTGGTTAACATACTAATTAACAAATACGCATTTCAATTGACTATTAAAAAAACATGAGAAAAAAAAAAGCTTACATCATCGGAGATATAACAGGTAGGTTCCATTTCTGAAGCCACCTGTAATAAGGCTCTTAATAAGATTTTGTCCAAACAGGCCCTACTAACAACCTCTAATGGCTTATGCATGTTCATACCATCAATCCTAATATTTGCCACCATAAATAGCATACTATCACTTATCTATTAATTATCAGACATATGAACTACAAAGGATAAAGTTATGGCAATTATTTATTAGTGCACATGTCACAAACCTGAGAAGAAGTAACTCCCTAGATTTCAAGGACAGATCCCGGTTTAAGATTCTTGTTTTGTAGCTTTGCTTCATTCTCATAAAGTAGTTCAATCTCCTTAACAGGCCTCTAATTTTCTGTTTTTCGGCTTTCTTTGTCGCAGCATAATCCATGGTGGACCTGCTCCAACATGTCTCATGTTTAGGATATTGAGAGTACAAAAATACACCTAACTCACCTTTCAAAGTGACTTAAAATTTTATCAAAAAGCTCACCGCTTGTGATAAATTCCAAAATTATGCAATTTTTTGTGGGGCCACAGAGTACCTAAACAAAAGCTCAGCAGATAAGATGACTTTAATGGTTCCTTCAAAGTAGATAATCTTGGATAGTTAAACAGCTTATATTATGAGATCATACCTCATGCAGTCGAACAACGTTAGGATGTGTGACCAGCTTTATTATAGATATCTCTTTCTTGAACTATGTACAGTCATAAGAAACAATTTAAAAGGAGCTATTAAATATATGAGGCAGTTATACCAATTACCAAAACATATAATCCAATAGAAGAAACACCCCTAAACACACTATCCCCCATCACCATCCTAACCACCTTATCAAATCAAGTATGTTGACAAGATCAAAGTTGGCCAAAACAACAATCTTTTATCCAAAAAAATGACCAAAGTACGCAAAAGATATTTTTAGTTTCTTTTTATATTTATTTAACACCCCCTCCCCCCCCCACCCCCCTCCATTTTAACTAATCAATTTTATGGTTCGACCTAATCATTTCACATTGTTTAATGTTACGGTGTTCAAACCACAATGCTACCTATAAAGGTAGAAACTTGGAAAATCAAATCGATGACACAAAGATTACGTTATGAACTCCTTAACTTGACACGTGCTATATATTTAAAAGATTCTGTTGCATACATCGACACATATTTAACATTTCTAAAAGTTTCTGTTGCATATATCGATATATACCTATGTAGTTATCACAGGGGTAGTTATATCCATTGTCTGACTACATGATTGACTCCTTCATGTGACAACAACAGTCATCATCTTCATTGCCTCATTTGCACCTTCTGTAACGAAACATTGAAACTTAAGAAAGTAGAAAAGATAACCTTTACATTGACAACATACAAACGTCCAAACGCTCCGATAACCCTCATAGGCACATATTTCTATTTTCTGTAAATGCAGAAAGATCATGCAACTTAACACCATTTATAGATTCAGTTTTTTTTCCCTTTCATAATTTCATATAGCAAAACAACAACTGATGATGGTAAAAAACAGAATGTAAAAGCTCGGAACAACCGGCAATCTATAAATTTCCATTATGACACCAAATCACAAATTGCTAAGCTCAAGAAAAACCATTTAGCCCTATTACTTTATTGAGACGCGAGGTCAGTCTATAACAGCGAAAACAAAAAGTCCAAAATTCGTTTCAAGGCCGAGGTTGTATCACCTGGTTGGGAATAAAACAACCGTCCAGCTAATGCAATATGACCGAGTTCAATAACTGCTACCGTCAAAAGCAAAGGTATTGCCTGGTCAAAATGTTCAATGAGTGTTAGAAACCATATAAAAGAAGAATTCAATATGATACTTTCAAGCCAAAATCTGGATCAAGCAAAAGATTCGGTATTTCGAAAAGCAGCTTCATACGGATTATAGTATAAAACATACCAAAAGGTACCACAGTAGACCTGAGGTGTAGATTTCATAGCTTGAAACAGTTTTAAGAAAAACTTCCCTCGTGGCTTCAACCACTTGTAAGCATACAACTGCAACATTATGAAATTATCAGTTGCTAAATTTATAAATAAAGAATGTCACAAAAGTTAGTGAAATTTAAAATAATTATCACCGCCACAGTTTTGCGAATTTCCCTATCTTAGTATAAAAGTAGCAAGTGGAATTTAGACCTCGAGCCAAGTTTCCACCGCCTCTTGTTGCCCTCCCACAAACTGTGCCTTCGGGCTTCCTTTTCATACTACTCATGTGATTTTTTGTAAATGAAATAAGTGACTTTGAATAAGTTGAAAAAGCATTAACCAAATGAGTGGTAATAATAAAAAGAACACCATTGCATACCTGATCAAGGTCTCTGAGATACTGGAGTTTTGAGTCCACCGTTTTCGTCATGCTTTGAAATCGAGCACAACTATATACATTCCCACATACCTATACCATGAATAGGATGAAACAATCCATCTGAAAGTAAGCATATCGAAATACCCTATCAATCACAAAGAGTATAATATTAGAAAAGCTATGAACATCAACTAAGCCTAAACTAATAAAACCTTACCAAGCTTATGGTTTAATAAAATCAATAAGCCTAAACTAATAACCTCATAAACAGCATCCAATGAGCGCATAATTTTATCAAATAAATAGGAAATACAAACATTCTTTCGGAAGCTTAATTTCACAAAATCATAGATAAGCTACTTTTATAAGGAATTCCTAATGCCCCCTTAATGAGCAATACAGTAAAACAATAACATCAGTAACAGAAGCGCAATGAATGCATCCCACATCAGATGCACATAGCAAAGCAATCGCAAAAAAAATTGTATTCTAACCAGCCCCTAATTCCAGCGAAACCAACCCCTAATTCCATTAAAGCCCTGAAATTACAACCAACTCCTAATTACTCTTAAAAAGAAAAAAAATAACAGCTATATACATCATTTTAGGAAAAACAAAATAACCATGGATATGTTAGATGAGTGATCCAGTTTTTTTTCTTTTCCATAATATGAAAAATATGAATTGTAGCCACAATCATAATCCAGAATTGTTTTCTGAAAATTAATTCACCAAGCTGGAAAAATTAACAAACAAAACTCACCTGCAATTTCAGGATTGTGGTTGAAAAATTCTTTCCTCACACTTCTTGAAATCAAAGAATTACCCAAGGCATCCGGATCTTCTTTATGTTTTTAAAAAAATTAGGCTCAGATTTGTATATGCTGGTTAGGTCATAGAAGTATCCGAATTCCGCTTCGGCTCAAAGAAATCCGGTTGCATAGTAGCAATAAATGCTATGCCAGCCGGTCATTGCCTCACGAAGCTAGGCTCGGAACATCTCGCCAAAATTACAACAATCATCACAGCCATTTAAACTTTCTTAAAAATAATGTTACTTATATAATCCATGAATAACCGCTTGTACAAAGGTGGAACAACCGCCATGGCTGCGTTAATGTAAACGCCCCGCCAAGATGCGGCCGCTCTCATACCTTGAACAATTTCAGTAATATAACCTACAGCCAAACGGAATCGCTGTGTCTCCGTTAGTGCAAACACCCAGGACCTAAACCGATCCAAACACATTAATTGTTGAATTTCAAAGCCGGATAACTGCCATGGCTGCGTTTGTATAAACGCCCAGCCAATATATGGTTGTTCTGACACATAGAACAATTTCAGTAGCATATAACCAATCAAAGTTCCTGGTCTGTTCAAACCTAGGAACATGTATCACCAATGATACTTGGTTCAAAAGCATCAACGAAGCTACCATTAATGAAGCAAGCTTCTCATTTCCCAAAAACTGATTAACAATGCACTATTGCAACTAACACAACGACAAATGGCACAATACCATCTGCACTTTTCCATCAGCAACTACGAACAAAACAAACCAAAAGACATGAATTAACCCTAACTATTATTTCATGTAAGTATCATATACATAGTAAGAAATAATCAGCTAATAGGTGAACATGGAAGCATCATCCCTAATTTACAGCAGCATGTAAAGGTGAATAAGGCAAATAATTAAAACAACTAAAACCCAAAACTATAACCATCTTCTAATTGCGAAAATACCCAACATATAACAAATGAAGACATAAGCAGCGAAATCATCTACCCTAAATCAGAAACCCTAATTTAGGTTGGCGAAAAAGAGAAAGCAGTATCAAAACAACAATATGAGAAAAAATCCACACCTAGCGACAATCTCTATTTCGTTACACACAACAGATGAAGATAAAAAATAACCTTAACCTAGTTGCATACACAGAAACGTTAATAATAATCATAATTGCATGAATCAAAGGGCCCAACTGAAGGTGAGACAATTAGCAGAAACAAAAGAAAAAACCCCCAAAGTTAAGCAACAAACATTTCAGACCTAAGATCAATTGTTAATCGCAGAAAAAAAAAGTGATCTAATTCAATAATCTAGAAATAACTTTCTGAAAGTAAGCATATCGAAATACCCTATCAATCACAAAGAGTATAATATTAGAAAAGCTAAAAACATCAACTAAGCCTAAACTAATAAAACCTTACCAAGCTTATGGTTTAATAAAATCAATAAGCCTAAACTAATAACCTCATAAACAGCATCCAATGAGCACATAATTTTATCAAATAAATAGGAAATACAAACATTCTTTCGGAAGCTTAATTTCACAAAATCACAGATAAGCTACTTTTATAAGGAATTCCTAATGCCCCCTTAATCAGCAATACAGTAAAACAATAACATCAGTAACAGAAGCGCAATGAATGCATCCCACTTCAGATGCACATAGCAAAGCAATCGCAAAAAAAATTGTATTCTAACCAGCCCCTAATTCCAGCGAAACCAACCCCTAATTCCAGCAAAGCCCTGAAATTACAACCAACTCCTAATTACTCTTAAAAAGAAAAAAATAACAGCTATATACATCATTTTAGGAAAAACAAAATAACCATGGATATGTTAGATGAGTGATCCAGTTTTCTTTCTTTTCCATAATATGAAAAATATGAATTGTAGCCACAATCATAATCCAGAATTGTTTTCTGAAAATTAATTCACCAAGCTGGAAAAATTAACAAACAAAACTCACCTGCAATTTCAGGATTGTGGTTGAAAAATTCTTTCCTCACACTTCTTGAAATCAAAGAATCACCCAAGGCATCCGGATCTTCTTTAGGTTTTTAAAAAAATTAGGCTCAGATTTGTATATGCTGGTTAGGTCATAGAAGTATCCGAATTCCACTTCGGCTGCAAAGAAATCCGGTTGCATAGTAGCAATAAATGCTATGCCAGCCGGTCATTGCCTCACGAAGCTAGGCTCGGAACATCTCGCCAAAATTACAACAATCATCACAGCCATTTAAACTTTCTTAAAAATAATGTTACTTATATAATCCATGAATAACCGCTTGTACAAAGGTGGAACAACCGCCATGGCTGCGTTAATGTAAACGCCCCGCCAAGATGCGGCCGCTCTCATACCTTGAACAATTTCAGTAATATAACCTACAGCCAAACGGAATCGCTGTGTCTCCGTTAGTGCAAACACCCAGGACCTAAACCGATCCAAACACATTAATTGTTGAATTTCAAAGCCGGATAACTGCCATGGCTGCGTTTGTATAAACGCCCAGCCAATATATGGTTGTTCTGACACATAGAACAATTTCAGTAGCATATAACCAATCAAAGTTCCTGGTCTGTTCAAACCTAGGAACATGTATCACCAATGATACTTGGTTCAAAAGCATCAACGAAGCTACCATTAATGAAGCAAGCTTCTCATTTCCCAAAAACTGATTAACAATGCACTATTGCAACTAACACAACGACAAATGGCACAATACCATCTGCACTTTTCCATCAGCAACTACGAACAAAACAAACCAAAAGACATGAATTAACCCTAACTATTATTTCATGTAAGTATCATATACATAGTAAGAAATAATCAGCTAATAGGTGAACATGGAAGCATCATCCCTAATTTACAGCAGCATGTAAAGGTGAATAAGGCAAATAATTAAAACAACTAAAACCCAAAACTATAACCATCTTCTAATTGCGAAAATACCCAACATATAACAAATGAAGACATAAGCAGCGAAATCATCTACCCTAAATCAGAAACCCTAATTTAGGTTGGCGAAAAAGAGAAAGCAGTATCAAAACAACAATATGAGAAAAAATCCAGACCTAGCGACAATCTCTATTTCGTTACACACAACAGATGAAGATAAAAGATAACCTTAACCTAGTTGCATACACAGAAACGTTAATAATAATCATAATTGCATGAATCAAAGGGCCCAACTGAAGGTGAGACAATTAGCAGAAACAAAAGAAAAAACCCCCCCAAAGTTAAGCAACAAACATTTCAGACCTAAGATCAATTGTTAATCGCAGAAAAAAAAGTGATCTAATTCAATAATCTAGAAATAACTTTAACCCTTAAGAAACACACCACACAACAAATAGAAAAAACATCGGGCCTGCTTTGTGAGATAAGAAGCTTCAAGAGTATCATCCAAAAAATTGTGGCTAAAAAGAATGAGGGAACTGTACATGGTAACATATGGCGATTGCACAGCCACAAAAGAATAAAAAAATGAAATCACTGTAGATTCTACTGTAGTCCCCCTCACATACGACTGTAGCAACCGCAAATACCCAATTTCTCGGATCGGGAAACCCCCAAAAGATGGCCGGATTATCTATCGGAGGAGACCCAGATGGATCCAAAAGTTAGCGCCCATATGTGAGTGAGAGTAAATAGTGGACGGGGCGGGTAAGAAAGGGTGAGTAGCTAATGGGCTAACCCAAAGGGTCCGACCAAAAATTGGGGCTAAAAATTTGGGGCTAAAGCATTCCTTATAAATGTTAAATAGGGGAATTTCAGCGGATATGTTGCAACTCAAAACTTACGTGTAAGTTGTATACATTCAGTAGAAATTTGAGTATAGTACGAAATGAGTGGGGGAACCCGCGCGTTGCTTCGGGAGTATTGTGAGAAACATTTATTGAAAAATGAATAATGTATCCAACCTTATCACCTATTCGTTTTTGCATATTTCTAAATATTATGCTTTTTAAGCTGTTTTAAAAGAGAGCATTAAACATTTGCTTTTGTCAATATTTTTTCATAGCTTTTTAATGTTTGGGTAAAGCAGGTTTTTTCTTGTATCTGTCACTGCAAGTTGTCCAAAATTCTTTGAAGTTGTGTATGAGTATTGGCTATTAAGTGTACGTAGTTATTTCTAGCACAAATGGTTGATAAGATGGGTCATTCATAAATTATTTTACAATAAGTCACAGATACATATGCCATTAAGTTGCGCTACTACACTAAAAGTATAAGTACCTGGGTTACTATACATATTATACAGATTTATAGGAACATCTGTCGAGGTCCATTTTTGATACACCTTCACTTCAATTGGTTTGTTCATGTATCTGGGTTTCAACTCTGCTATGCTCACGACCTCTGGTTGCATAACTATTGATTTCCCGATATTCTTGGAAAGTGGGTCGTCTCTACCACTGGTTACCATTAGCCTGAAATTTTAAGGAATGAGTAAAGTGTATGCATCAAAATGTCATCATTGCAACCAATGATGAGTATTAAGATTTGAGCTATATATAGCATGACTGATAAGGCAAAATTTGACAATAAGGATACATAGCAACACAAATTTATTCCATGTAATGAGATTGATACGTATATGCATCTTTGTAAATGCAACATGGACAATATATTAACATCACGCATATTAATAAGATAAATAGGCATTTATTGTAACTAATACAGAATGATATGGTTTAAGAAATGGGTGGGTACTAATAACATAGGGAAACTGTATATAGCTAACGAAAAATATCAAATAATAAGGCAATGTCATACTTACGCATTTGGTCGTGTGAATTGGCTGACAGCTGCATAACGTGTCTCACATATCTGCAACTCCAAATGGCTGCTAACAAAATCATCTCCTAAGGTTAATTTAAACTGCTTATCTGTCCCTTTTTTTTGCTGCGCAAAACGTAAAGATAACAAATAAGCAACGTCAAATCCCCCAAACCCTATAATAACTAAAATATTAACAAACAATAAAACATCATTAATAAAATAAAGAGCATCTTATTTTGACAGCTTCAATGTCAGACCAATCAAGTTTCGTTAGTCAAACACAGAATTCAATTAAAAAATCAAAATCCCAGAACGAAGATAGCAAAGACTATAGCCGGAGATCATCTTGGAGTCGAAGCCAAAGATCTTGATTCTTGTTTACTAACCTCCCCAAAACTCATTTCACACTCCAAAAACGACACCTTTTTATATAAAAACTTTACGAAGATTTACAGTTCACAAACCTATCAATACGCAAAACCCATATTACAGTCCAAAAATTCTACCTTCTTACAAACAAACAAAAAAATTATAACAAAAAAAATCCAAAACCAACTTTTATAAAATTTCAGTTGACATAATTGTTAATCACTCGAAACCAAACCAACACACAAAGAATCACGCCTTTTTCACCAAACCCCCAAAACTAAAATTAAGAGAACGTGTACCGTATTGAAGCTGTAAATCAAAATCCGGTTATTGAAGCCGTAAAACCAAAACCTTCAGATGGACTTCCGGCACCCACCAACCTCTCTACAACCCGACTTCACCACCAAGATCAGCGACTCCTATTTAGAAGAGCTCTAAAACTTTGGTTGTCAACGACTTCACCACCAACATAGACCTCGGATGTACTCAACCTGCTGCAACGACTTCATTTATAAAAAGCCATGAAACAGACACTTGATATCAAAGAATGAGAGATGAGGGTCTGATTAAATAGGGTTGCATTGAGAACAATGCTCTGGTATATTTTTTAAGTTGACAATTAAATGTTGCAATTCAATATTGAAAGCATTTATGGTTCTGATTACTAAGCCTTTACTATTTTCTTGTAAACTAAAAGAAGCGGCAAAAAGCATTGATCATATAAAAGGAAATTATTTTAATCCAAGAGTGCTACTTACCTGTTTGAGCAACTCCAGTTCTTATGCCATTACTTTTTAGCTGACAAACCGCATATCATACAGCTCTAACTTCAGTCACCGGAAGTCGGTTGACAAATTTGAGTTGTGGCTGTTTGTTTTTTTGACGTCAACTGCAATATAAAATGATAACTTGAGTCTGGATTAAAGTCCCAGAATTATGGTTTATTAATTAGATCAATGACACAACAACAGTGTTTCATGACAGCAGTTATGATATACTCATACCCACAACATGTAAAGTTTCATGAGTATAACGTGAATTTAGATCGATGCAAGCTCCGTAGTGACCCTTTTTAACGAAATGCCTTACCGACCCGCTATTGCCACAACGCCACTTATGAGTTATGCTTGCCTATGTACATCTATATGCAAGCTAATATGACGTCCAAACACTTTCCTAAAATAACTTTATTCACACATATTCAGTCGAAGAATAAAGAAAAAAAGTTACCTGCATTGCTAAAGTCAGTTGTTGGTGCTCTTGATGACAAATAGGCTCTAATTCGCCACCGTCCTAGAAATTCACAATAAAAAAAAATAATAATAATAAAAAAAATAAATAAAAAAAAAACATTAAAAGTAACAAAAACAGGCAGAATTAAGGCATATTATGGACCATCAGGTAGTGTTGGCCATGTACCAAACCCCGCAATTCGATAGTTAAATAGCTTATATACTAAGTCAACAATATGATATTCCACTTTGTGACATTCACTTAGAACATGTTCTATGCAATTGTTGTGATAATATATAAGTAAAATCAAATGAATACAGCAAAAGCCGCATGATCGTTTTTTAGTCATCAAGAGTTCCAGTGGTAGAAAATGCTTATAGAATCCATAAAAGGATTGTACTTATAGAATCCATTTGCGCAACTACAGTAATTTCTTTTTTAGCTAAATCAGACTCAGACATGCAAATATAGAAGGCCTACGGAAAACCTTCCATGGCTGCAACCACAATGTGTGTGGCTGCCCCATCAAGAGCGATGTACTTAAATAAAACAACTTTATTCAACATTCACTTAAGCTCATAAACCCAACATTCACTTAAGCTCATAAATGGATACACCCATACTTGGTGAGTTGGTTCCCCGGGCGGAAAATGGCTCAAGTCATTAGTTTTTCAACATTCACTTTCATAAACCTAACATCTAAGGTAACACAATCGCCCTCTTAATCCCATATCACTAATTTCTGAATTTGGACTAAAACTCACATGTACAATATAAACATCTTAGTCACAAAAACATCATCTGACTCAATTCAATCTAAACAAAAAAGTGCTAATCTTGAACCTAAATAAAAAACAAAATCCACACAAAAAAACAAATAAATAAAACAACTTTATTCAAATTCGACACAATATAATTGAATATGAAAAACAACATGCCTTGATTTATGAGGTATGACCCAAACGATTTTAATTAATCTCCTTAGTAGTCAAAAGCACTTCCAAGAACACAATAGCAATCTTGGTGTTTGAACCTGCAAAATTAAAGTTTCAATTTTATACAACCGTTGCGTAATCTGTCACTAAAACATTTTATCAAACACCTCAAATGCAATTTAAAAACATTGATCAGATTCATTAATAGCAATGTAAAAACAAAAAGTTTATTAAATTATAAAAAGAAACTAATTTTAAGAATTAAGGGTATAATACTTACATAAATTTTGTAGCCTTGTTTTGCAATAAATTTTTTAAAATGAAACTCATCGATTCTCCATTGATGTGGCCAAACCTTTTTGTTGGTCTCTTGCGTGGCTGGTGAAAAAAAATGATTAGTTGGATTTTGCATTTTAATTTGTGCATCAGATTTACAAAAGTTAGTTTTGATCATCAATCTTGCCTTTCATCAGGGTAGTGAGAGGTTAATGTTTTTGGTTTGGTGTGTTTTTCTGGCGATGAAATGATAGAAGGGTCTAGATTACAGGATAATAATTTGGTGTGTGTGTGTGTGTGTTTTTCCCTCTTTGATTTAACATGGGAGACAAAGAAGAGTATAGAAGTTTCAAGAGGATAGCAAACGGGAAACGGGATGCTACAGTCGTTTAAACAGCGGCCTAACGGAGTGCTACAGTTGTTTGAACAGTGGTCTTACGGGTTGCTACAGTAGTGTCAAGAGTGTTTTTGAACGGAACGGGTTTTTGAAGGGAGCAACTTCCCCCTTTTAGTATATATATATAATAAGTGTTTTTTAAAAATATTAATATATATACGAAAAGATGTTTGAATGTAAATTGAAATATAAAATAAAAAGGTTTGTAGTCTAGTGATATTCATGAGATACTCTTCAACCAAGTAGTTGTGAGTTTAATTCATGTATGAAACAATTTTCTGAGATGACATGTAAGCATTATAAAAAGAATTGCTATTTTGTACTTGAAAAATCAAAGAAAAAATATAACAAGAAATATAGTTTTCAACATTATACAAAATTGGATTCGGAAAAACAAATATCGCAAAATGGCATTTGACAGAATGTTATATGAGTTGTACATCAAACAAAAGGTTGTAGGTTCAAACCTTATTAGAGACATGTGTTATATATATTGTAAGAAAGGTGATATAGGTTGTGAAAAATATTCTTTTAAAAAAATGTTGGGCCACGCTTAGGTCAAAACTTTGGAAATTGGATTATTAGTCTCATAGTTTGATTGTGTGTGAAGATGTCCATTTTGTTGCGTAAAAAAGTAAATAATAACACTTGGGTAAAAAAGATTTAATTTTGATGTGCGTAAAAAAACCAGGGATTGTTTGATGACTCGAACTTGTGACTTTAAGGTTAACACATGAAGCCCTTGCCATCAAACTAACACCTCGGCCTAGTTTTAATATGCCAATTATTATTTTGTAAATGAACCGAATGAAATACACATAAATTCCAAATGTGTGCAGGTATCACTAGAAAGTAGAAACGAGCCATACGTAAGAAAGGAAATATCTTTTAACAAGTGTAGAAGGGGTCACGGGTGCGTTTAGTTGGGCGGAAACAACTTTGTTTCTCATAAAATATTTTGCAAAACACAAAATCCCCTATTTTCTAATCTAATAAGGAAATTTCAAAACAAATTTTATTTGTTTTCTTTGTTTTCCTTTGTAACCAATAACCCTCCCTCCCTTTCTTCAAAATAGAAAATGGAAACATCAACTAAACGCGTTTTTTATATTTTCAAGTGTTTTGTGAAGATAAATTACCCTTTCAATTTTTAATAAAACTAAAGATAGAAAACAAGAGAATTTTTTTCTCCAACTAAACGGACCCTAAATGCTCACATGAAATTAGTATCTCACATTTTACAAGTAATTAACAGTAGCCTAATAATGGAACGGGACGGGGGAAAGAACAGAAAAAGATTACAAAACTCTCTTTCGAACTATGTGTCGTGTTATAAAATTTACCTGGTACTTTAGCTAATTAAGAATTTTTTAAATAAAAGCTTGTGTTTATCAAATATCTAACAGATATTTAGTAATTTCCTTATAAAAAAGCTAATGAAAAGGTCTTTGATTGCGATAAAATAAGCCTAATTTTGGGATATTTTTGCTAACGTACGATTTCATAAATACAGTTGAAGTTCAATAAATGTTATAAAAATTACAAAACAGCCCCGGCCTATGTGGCATGCTACGAAAATAACCCTTTTAGTTTTATTTATTTATTTAACAAACTTCATCTATCAAAATATCTAACAAATATTTGACATTTTCTTATAAAAATACTGATGAAAAGATCTTTAAATTGATAATAAAAATGAGCTCAATATCATAATACTTTTGACTAACGTATGATTTTATAAAAAAATATCGAAGATTGTTTGAAGTAAACCCTGCCACAAAGTGCGGGGTATAACTCTCGTAAAAGATTTTGTTCGCTACTTTTGCAAACTACTTACTGATTTTGTGTTTTAGTTGCGGTGTTTGCAATATTATCAAAAGGATTTATGGTTTTATTGTTCGACTCATGCCATGTATGTGCGCCGACCAAGTTATTTGGCTTGACCACATTTTTGTATTGTTGTGATTCGTTCCTTTTACATCTTCACATGCTTTTCCTATGTTAGTACAAAATTCTGGTTTAAGGTTTGTGAGAATTCTAGGCTCTCAAGAAATGGGGTTTCTTGTTCGGCAAGAGGAACTTTGGACAAATTATAACTAAATAAAGATCTCTTGCTAAGAAAAAATCGCCGTAAGTCTCACTGTGGGAGGGGATTCCACGATCAGAGTAAAATCTGGAGAAAAGATAAATTATGTGTCTATGTTAACAGGTGCAAGAGATCTGCCCTTTGATGTCGTTTTACCCTGGTATTTATAGGTGAGTAGTTTCGTCGTATCTTGGGGATCACGAGGTCTGGCACCTTTTATTAAGCGATGGGTCATGCAGTGTTTGCCCCGTACTCATGATCTTTGACTTACTTATGCTTTGTAGATTGTGCCTCGGGTTTGGGGTCGCCGCCTTTTCCCGAATTGGTAATCATATGTTTACATCTTGTCCCTAGATTATATTCTTTACTTCTTTTAGAACCTTTTCCTAAGTTCGGGATACTCTCGAATTATACCAAGTGTTGGGAAGTATATGTGGTTCACGTGCTCCGTCCTAGGTCTCGTCGGACTCGTAGGTAACACCCTGTCTGCAGTTTTGCTTGTTCGTGGACTTCAAGATATGTGCATCTCCGGACTACTTGATGCCCGCAGATGCGTTATCTGTGAGCTACAGCCCTTTTATCATACATGATCAGAATAACATAGAGAACATAAAAGTTTATGGCCAAGTTGCATTTATTCGTCGAAAGAGGCAACGATCACTGAAAAAAGTATAGTCTTATACTCTTACGAAATGCATTCGAATTTTTTTGGGAAAATATATACACATGTCTAGTCTAAAACAAGATAAGCACTCATAGAACAGGAATAGTCTTTGATGTTGTTGAACACGCTATAACCACTCGTAAACTCTTGAACACGCTAACTAGATTAAAGAACATATTGTAGAAGAAGTATGTTTTAAAAGACGACGATGCCCTTGTTAGTGATTAACGTGTTAGCATGACATCAAAGTTCCTTTTAACATGAAACGTGAAAACTGAATAGATGACGTGAAGCATAGGAAAATGATATATTATACTATCACCCAAGATTAGATCCACATCTCATTTAAATATTACAGTGGAATTAATGTGTAGTAGTATGTTTCAAAGTATATATCAATCTATGATCACAATTATTGTTTTTGTTTTTCAATTTAAACTCAGTAGTTTTGACAATGTAACATAAAATCTATAAGGGAAAATGATAAAAAAATACACTGAACTTAACACTTTTTACCATTGTATGTTGCCAACTATTTTTTTTTTTCATTGTAACACAAAACTTGACATTTTTTGCTATTGTATGTACTAAGCGTCGCATCGTTGGNTAACGAGGAAGAAGAAGAAGAAGAAGAACATGAGAAGCCATTGTTTTTCTCCAAGTCCAACGTTCCTTTTCCAAGTCCAACGGTCGAAAAATTAAAGCTCTAACGGTCGTTTTTCTTCTCTCACCGTGCGGCAAACTTCCCCGAACGGGGGCCTCCCGCGTACACCCCAACCCCGGCGGCGGTGTTCCCGTGCGGGAACCACCGCGCACCGCTTGTCACCGAAGGTGTTGCCAACGCCCTTATGCTTTGTAGATTGTGCCTCGGGTTTGGGGTCGCCGCCTTTTCCCGAATTGGTAATCATATGTTTACATCTTGTCCCTAGATTATATTCTTTACTTCTTTTAGAACCTTTTCCTAAGTTCGGGATACTCTCGAATTATACCAAGTGTTGGGAAGTATATGTGGTTCACGTGCTCCGACCTAGGTCTCATCGGACTCGTAAGTAACACCCTGTCTGCAGTTTTGCTTGTTCGTGGACTTCAAGCTATGTGCATCTCCGGACTTCTTGATGCCCGCAGATGCGTTATCTGTGAACTACAGCCCTTTTATCATACATGATCAGAATAACATAGAGAACATAAAAGTTTATGGCCAAGTTGCATTTATTCGTCGAAAGAGACAAACGATCACTAAAAAAAGAATAGTCTTATACTCTTACGAAATGCATTCAAATTTTTTAGGGAAAATATATACACATGTCTAGTCTAAAACAAGATAAGCGCTTATAGAACAGGAATAGTCTTTGATGTTGTTGAACACGCTATAACCACTCGTAAACTTTTGAACACGCTAACTAGATTAAAGAACATATTGTAGAAGAAGTATGTTTTAAAAGACGATGATGCCCTTGTTAGTGATTAACGTGTCAGCATGACATCAAAGTTCCTTTTAACATGAAACGTGAAAACTGAATAGATGACGTGAAGCATAGGAAAATGATACATTATACTATCACCCAAGATTAGATCCACATCTCATTTAAATATTACAGTGGAATTAATGTGTAGTAGTGTGTTTCAAAGTATATATCAATCTATGATCACAATTATTGTTTTTGTTTTTCAATTTAAACTCAGTAGTTTTGACAATGTAACATAAAATCTATAATTAGTTAATTACTACTGATTTGTGAATTATCGAGGTTGTCGTGTAATCTATTGATTTATGATTCATTGAGGTTAGTTTATTCATTAAATCTTGTAGATAAATCACAACAACCTCAAGGTTTTATGATAATCAACTCAAAATGATTATAGTACAAGATTTAATAAATGTTTTTAACTCTTAGAAATTAGCCATATACCAACTCATGTTACTTTGATGTACGTATAAAAAACATAAAGTAAAGTAAATATAATCATATAATCATGTGTAAAGCATATTTTCTCTGACGGATCTCATCTTCGTTTAAATTAGGAACATTGGAATTTTTGTTTTCTCTCTAAAAAGTATCTTGTTTGTGATATTCAATATAAAACTCCTTGTTAACGAAGGTAGCATGCATTACTCATATAATCTATTTTGTCTAATAAAACAATGCATTTGGTTATCACAATGTCACTTGAATATACAAAACATACCATATTGTATAATAGTATGATTTTGTATTATGCAACAACAGAAATCACAAATAAAAAGAATGCAAGTTTCTGTCATCAAGACATGATGGGTCAAAATAATGATATTAACTAAATCAAACTCCCAATATGTGGATTCAATTACAATCCCTGTCCCTCATAAACCTTCCAAATTAGTCACAAAACTAAGATTGTCATACTAACAACACATGAACAATCCTATTTCCTTGCCTATTGTCATACCTTTTCTTGAGAATTTCCCTGTATTTTATACATCACAGTTTCCGCCATATGTCAGTTTTCAAATGCCAACAAGCTCTACATTAGTATTCGAAGTGGTTCACGCTGACGCTTCAGGCCGTGCTTAATCTGATAGTTGGACCAATAATCATGTGCAGCCTGGACCCGGTCCAATAGATGCTGCGGCACCAGTTCGCCCCTTCTTTGCTGAGGTGGGATGCTTGCTGTATGAGTCAGTGTTTTCCACTTATCCTGTAAATAAAACCAATTTGCATTCACTATACATTACATGATGCGTATGAACATAATGGTTATTTGCATGGTACTTTGGAGGTTCAAAATGAATATGGAAAGTAGATTTCTAACCTTCAAGTCCACACACGTTCGATGATCTGCATCATCAAAAGCACGATTTTTAACCTCACGCCATCTGCAAGATTTTGAAAGATAATGAAAATTAAGTTATAGTAATAATGAACCATGTGCACTAAAGCTTCTATATCTCAAAACTCAAAAAGGTCACAAAGTTCATACCTTCCGGGTCCAAGAAATTCGACTGCTTCCACAAGTGCTTCTACTTCTGATTTAGAAAATGGTCTCCTAATTCTACGCGGTGAAACTTCACATTTCTTCGTTGGATTGTAGTTAACCACGATGTTTGAGAGTGCCTTGGTTGTCACAACTGTTACCGGTACAAGAGCTTTGGAATCTGCCACTTTTTCTTCTGTTAGAACTTCAGTTTTCTTTGGTATACTTTCTTGATTCTTATCAACATAGTTGTCTAAATAAGTGTCCAGATCATGATATAGAGAAGAATTTGAGTATCTCACATCCGTAATGGGACTTGTTGAGCTGGAAATAATAAAAACCTCCATTTAATACAAACAATTCTTAAATGGAAAGATCTACTCATAATGAATTGTTTACTACCTTAATGGTGGTTCTTGCTCAATCGCGGACGGGGAAGCTTCGAGAAGACTAGTCTCCAATGTGAATCCCACGGTCTCGAGGTCACAATTATGGGAAATACCCATTTGTTGTAAGGTCCGGTTATTGTCTCTGACCTTTCTGCCTTTAAGAAGTATACCTACATGTAGTTCGCCTCGTAGCTTATCTTTAACAGCATTCATAACAGTCCTCTGGGTAAAATAGTTTACAATTAAAATAGCAACCAACAATATAGAATTACACAAGTATGGAAGTTTTGCCATTGAGGAAATAGTATATAATGAACTTATAGGAAGAATAAATTATGCTCAATATGATACCTTTAATGAACCTATAGTCGCAGTCTCCGGTATCTCAAAATACAGTTCCGGCACTTTGAATGAGTTTATGCTAAATTTCACTATATCACGATAATGGAATCAGTTAGTTAGCGGAAAGACCAAGATGGATTTAAAAAAAAAAAAAAAAAAAAAAAAAAACCATCACAATGCTAGATAATATAAGGACCTTCATTTGAAGCAGCATGAGTGTGTGTCTTGTCTCCATTGCGATTCTTCACAATACTTTCACTAACTGCTCCATTAATGTATGCGTTTTTTGAGCTTTGATGAACCACTTTTCTCCTTTTAAAAGCAGCATCGGCTTGACACCTTTCTCGCTTGTATATATGTTTCAGCTTCACTCCACCACCTAAAAGAACCAAAAAATGATCTCGTTAAAAATAGAGCTAACATGGTTATCGAAAACACAAGATAATAACCAATGAAGTAAAATCCCCACTCACATGTAGGGTTACTGAGTTCATAATTTTTTGTTGAAGTTACTTTGCGGTACCTAGTCAACATTTTTCTTATTCTTCTATACTTATCACGCGACTTAGATGTAATTGCCCTCAATTTGGTGCCACGGTTATCAAACCTAAAAGAATTATCGTCATCATCTTTAATGCCCGATTTTACATATCCCTTGTGTCTTGTAAAACAAGAAGCGGGGTCCCCATTAGAAGGTGTATCTGCACTACTACTAAATGATTTACTTGGCACACAAGTATCTAAACACGAGTCCCTAATAGTCAACTCTCCGCTTTCCTTCTCTACTGCCACCAAGTTAACATTGCTCCCAAGTTTCCCCAAAAGATCGAGAGTTGTTACATTATAAACGTGTTCCAAACCAGAATCATTATCAGATTCTGGTAAATCCTTTGGAGGAGAGTTTAAGTTCAGTTTTAGACTAATACATTCCGGCATAGATTCACTCTCAGCAAAGCTTCCCTTGTCAACATGTTTGGCTTTGACTTCAGGTTCTTCACATTTCCCAACAGTATCGCTATTCTGCTCTTTTGGTTCATGACCAACACTCGAAATAGAACCTTCACTTTCCTGCAATAACCTGTCAGCTACATCCGCCAACAACTCAAACGCACTTCCCTCGGACGATTTCTCACTTACATTCGTCTAAAACAACAAACTATATGTCAATACCAGTTTCAAAAAATTACAAAATAAACGCTTTAAAGAAACTAAAGTACTAAAGCATAAACTCACCCTTAACGATCTAGGAGCTTTAGGTATCACAGGGAATTGGATACCATCAAAATGTCCATAACATATACTCGTCTTTGACACCATATCTTACAAATACATACCAATACAAGATCATCAACCACAACAATAAACCGCCTCCGACCTACCTGTTTTGCAATGACTTTAAACAATCAGAATCCTTTCAGTAAATTGGGTCCACATAGACACATCATTTTTTAACCAAATCTACACATAATAACTCATTAATAAACCAACCTTTATTAATCTCCCCTAGANAAAAAAAAAAAAAAAAAAAAAAAAAAAAAAAAAAAAAAAAAAAAAAAAAAAAAAAAAAAAAAAAAAAAAAAAAAAAAAAAAAAAAAAAAAAAAAAAACTTTGAGTTTGTATAACAATTTCATTAATTAAACTAGATTATGGAATAATTATTATCATCAAAAGTTAAATCAAAATACAATTAAACAAAACCCTAAGATAGGACAAAATCTAATCTAAAAACACCAAAATTTATATATCAACAACTTTGGTTTATTTAATAAATGACCAAATATAAGAATAGTTCCTGATTAAATAAAACCAAAAGTAAATCACATCCATAATTCAACACGAACAAACAAACAATAAAAATTACTTTTAACAACAAAATAATGATTTTAACAAAATGTCGTATAAAAACACATAAATAACATGGTTATATTCGACAAAAAAAGAACAAGAGAAATTAGGGAAATTGAGGATTACCGGATTCGAGACACAATAACGTTGATCTGAATTATTATGTGGATTTTGTAATGTGGAGTAAATTATGTTTATATAATGATAATGTGGGTTTATTTATTTGAATATGATGGAATTGAAATTGGAAAAGGATTAGGAGAAAACAAAGGTCGGTTGCTTAAACCCTTGTAGGAATATTTTTGCGAAAAGAGGGGGAAGGCTGGGATGGTAATTAAGATTGGAGGGAAACGAAGTACATGTGTGTTATGTGGGTGAGTTTTTTGTGGGGCCACGATTATTTATTACTTTTGCCTTTCATTTCCTTTGTGTGTGTTTCCTTGTAGAATTGCTTTTAACATGTCATGTGTTAGGATACCAGGGTTTTACGAGTTTCTTAAACTTAAGAGAAGAAGGTAAGGTAACCTAAAAGGGTGCGTTATAGCTTAACGCGATGCGTTAAAGGGTGCGTTACTGTAACGTGGCACTGAGTTAAATGCACGTTAACGTGCTGGGTTACACGTCTAACACAGAGTTAAGCTGCAAATGGAATTAAAAAAAAAAATGCAATTTGGCCCCTCCAAACGTATATATACATTCGTTACATTCAAGAAAAAAAAATCATTTTAGCCCCCTGTGCTATTTAACAAAAGGATATTTTT
>LBNU01008811.1:12444-33149 GCA_014162995.1 Artemisia annua
TGGTCAAAGAAGAAGATCAAGCTCGTTCTACTCCAGATACGCCGCATCACACAATTTACGTACGGCGTATCACCATCAAGACCAGAAACAATCCAAGACAACTGAAGGACATGCGCCGCATAAAGATTCAAGTTACGCCGCATCTAAAGGTGGTGTACGAATATTCCAGAATATAATAAGCTTGGACCCCACGCGAAGTTAGGTCAATGCGCTGCATCTGCTCATTACATGCGCCGCATCGAACCCTCAGACAGAAACTATAAATATCCTAAGACCTAGACGAATTTGGTGTTTACTGATGCGTGGTTTTGCAACCTTACAACAGGTTTTACCTCTCGAGGAATCTCAAGAGGCTTACAACCCCACCAGGCAGTGTACCTGACCGATGTAGTATAGTGTAGTGGTAAGTACGGGGGATTGATCGTTCTCCACAGGGAATAGTGTTCGTTAGGTATAAAAAACTACTCTAATTAGGTCTAAGGGTGAGGGAAGATTATTTTTGTATTTTTTTTATATTTTATGAAAGCAAATAAAATCTCGGGTTTGAAGGAGTGGGCGGAATTAGTTGCTAGCCAACTAACCCAAAAACTACTATTGCAAATAAAATAAAATAACTAAAACTAAGTGGTCGGGAAACTTATATGGAGACAAGTGTGTTTACTTAGATTTCCTTACTCCCTAACTATCTTTTACTGGTTGGTTAGTGTGTATTAATTGCGTGGATGACGGGTGTATTCCTTAATACCATTCGTGGGTTGGCGTACGTACTTCCCCAACTCTATAAGCTCCTACTTCACTCCTATGTCGAGCCGGCTAAAAAGCTCCTAACATGGGATCATTAGAATTCGCTCATTCATTAAATACAACCATAATAACCTAGTACGCATTGGTTCATGTTTCTTAAGACGTTCAAGCAAGTTACCGTATAGGAGGTTAGCTAGTTTTCTTAAGCCTAACATCGATAAACAATCATCCAATACAATTAATAACACACCAACAACCAATATTCAATAGTTAGGCTTCATTAGATCTAAGCAAACACAAGATAAATCTAGCCTAGCATGTTAATTGAAAGACAAGTATAAGATATAATTAACCAACACATAGACATATTGATTAATTTGAAGGGAGACTTATCTTTAATTAAACATGGAAGAATCAAGGGTGAAAAACCCTTGAAAAAGCTGATAAAATCGTCTAGGGTTTATTCCCAAAAAGTTGCACACTAATGAATGAAAAATAGAAAAGTATATATAGAAAATACATTCTGACGGCGTCAGGTTATAGGCTCTGACGCCGTCAGCTCTCCGCCATTAGGGTTCTCGGACCACCTAGATCCATCTCTGACGCCGTCATGTACAAAACTGAGCTGGGCCGTCTCTCTTTAACTTAACACCTGACGGCCTAGGATCCATAACACCTGACGCCGTCAGGTGTTATTTTCACATTTTCTTCTTAGGGCGTCACGTATAGTCAGAATCCACTCATTTGTCTTGGTTGGCTGACGCCGTCACCTTGTGACTCTGACTCCGTCAGGAAGGATTTCCAGCATTCTTTTGAGACTTTGTCGTTTTCTTCACTTTATACTCCAAAAACGTCCAAAATGAGGTGTTTTCCAGAATTCTTCTCAAAAGTACCTAAAATGACAAAAAGAACGATTTAAGGCAATATTTGAACATATTATCACGAATTAGGGCTTAAATGACCCCCTAAAATGGGTACACTTTTCACCTCATCAAATACCCTTACACTTTATATTTGCTTGTCCTCAAGCAAATAGGCTTTTATTCCAATCAAAATATGAGTTAGGGGTCATTTAACACTAGTATAAAAGTAATTACAACAAATAGTTACTCGACCCTAATCATAATAAGCACGGAAATCATACACTAGCACCTCACAAATAGTGTTTGGATACTCTCATCTCTCGGGTGTTATAAACCTATACAACTACATTTGAAATGGAATAAAATCACTCACTACCTGTCATAGCAAATAGATTACCATAGGCTTGGGAGAGGATCAATTACTCCTCTACTAGGCGTAAGCACCTAAGATAAACTATCAAAGAGGGCTTTCCAAAGGGTTGTAATGTAAGGTGTGGGGATATGATAAACACGGTTAGGTTGGAATAAAGGGTATTTTACTGGTGGCAAGTTAATTATCATGATTAAATACATGTACTATACAATGTTGCTAAGCCAAGACTCGACTCAACTTAAGCTAAAAACGAAATAACAAAAACATAAACAAACATAAAAAGAAAACGGGATGGTAGTCCGTATGTTTTTCTACTTCTCTTTTTCTCATTTTTTTTGTATTTTTCTTGATTTTTTCGATTTGTTCATTTTTTTATTTTTATTTTTATTTTTATTTTTATTTTTTTTTGCATACACTCTTGCCCTACCATCCAAAATAATACATCATAGGGGCCTCGGTTCTCCCCTTACACTTGAACTTTTACATACTTTACAAATAACTAATCTAATGACTCGAATTAAGATAATCGAAAAACTTGGAGTACTTTTAAAATTATTTCGCACATATAGGGGTAATAATGATGTTCTTCCCTATGTACTCCATTACACTAATACTTTACCCATGAGTCCCAATCGTCCCAAAACAATATGTACAAGATATGACTCGACTTAGCAACCATGTAATAAATTAGATAATTAACTAAGGGTTTAACACAAATGTTGTCACAATAATGCACTAAAGATGAGTGCATACAAGGTGGGCTAAGGCGATTTGGGTGTACATTTAAGTGGGGTGTAACAAATTCTCACTTTGAGTAAGATGCTCAAAGGTCGAAAATGGGTACAACGCAAAGGGTGTGGGAGAATTACTTTGAAGAAGATAGGCTCTGAGGGGTGTACTAGGGGTATCGTGTACCAAAAATGGGTACAACGCAAAGGGTGTGGGAGAATTACTTGACTTTATTAGTCAAGTTCATTGGCTTCATTGGTCAAGTAATTATAATACGGGTTTAAAAATAAGGGTTATCCTAATGCCTCTTATCATGTAATAGATCTAACTGCACGAATGTAGTCTCACTTGTGGATTTGAGATAGTCCTAACGCAAGTTCTAGAATCTAAGTGCTACCGGTACACACATCATAGCATAAATGCTTTTCCTACCAATTCTAGGGGCGAACCTCACATATTTGGGGTGGAAAATTTTTTAGTAGTACGGTTTTTTGTGCTAGTCATATAATTTCCTATCCATGAGACGCTTATTAGGACCAAAGTTTCACTTCTAAATGTTGTAAAAAATTTTAAATTGGCGCTAAAATTGCCCTAACAAATATTTCTTTCGGTTTTATTACAAATTTACTATCAAACAAACAAAAATCAAGCGCAATTGCATTCTCTAAGGTGTCTTCATTTACCCCCTCTTACACTTAAACCGAACATTGTCCCCAATGTTCACATAAAAGATGTAAAAGTAATGAAAATGAAAGAATGAAACAAATGCTCCCCTGATTCGTATGGTGTGGATAGTGAGGTAACATGGTTAGATCTTCTTCCAAGAAAGATGAACGCTCAAAGCTTCCCTTCCAAAATATAAATCATCTCCTTGTCCAAAATAACCTGTTAACCTGAAAAAGAATAAAGGCAAACCTCGCGTAAAATCGGCGGTATAATCTATAATAGGATATAATGCTTGTGGAATGAATGTTTTTTGCAGAATTCCTGGAGATTATAAGTTAGAGAATTAACAAAATTTTTTTTATGATTCCAGAAGAAAAACAAAACTTTCAAAAATTTCAGAAAATTACTGCCTGACGCCGTCAGGTTGTAGTGCCTGACGCCGTCAGAAATGATTTGACAGAATTCTCATGTTAAGTTTCTGGAAAAATTTTGAAAAAACTATACCTTACTTCCTGGAATTCCTGCAAAAACATCATTATGACTCGATACAAGCATTTGACTCAAACAAGTACTAATATGCATGTTAATTTACATTGTTATGATTCATGTTCATTCGTTCTTATAAACCGATTTAGATTTCCCTTACACTTATCTTTTGCAAAATACCTTTATATGTAGTTAAGACGAAGTTAAAAACAAAATAAAGCATTTTCACAAGTTAGTTTTTAAAGCATGAATCAATAACAAGAAAAATAACATACATACGGAAACAAATAAAATCAAACAAACAAACAAATAAACACAAATCTTGGGTTGCCTCCCAAGAAGCGCTTTTCTTTATTAACGAATCTTGTAGCTAGACTCAAAGTCACGTGCTCTCATCTAGTGTCACTAATGCTTACGTATCCAAGCGTGAGCCACCTAATTGTCGCCTCATCCTTCTTATAATCATCATTAAGCTCTAAGCATCCGCGATAGTACCTCTTATTCTTTTCATGGGGGTACTTAAGTCCTTTTATAATATCGTTCTCGCTCAATATTCCACAGGGGGAAAACCTACTACATTTCTCAATAGAAAAGTTTTTATACCTAGGGTGTGCACGGGGCATTTGATAAACAAAATCCTCATCCCCATCTGAGAATGTAATTAACCCTTCCATTAGTTTTTCATCTAAGTTGGTTAACCTTTTGAAAGGCTTCCCGAATACAACTTGGGTTAAGTCACTATCAATAAACTCTCTTAAATCTTCTATAACCATAAAGTCTGTTTGATAGGTAAAGCATCCCACAAACACATGCAATGTCTTAGCCCTAGCAACTATATTATCTCCTTGATATTCTAACTCATTTACCATGATTTTATTGTATTCAGCACGCGAAATAATGTTCATTGGCAAAGATGAGTTAAGGTAGGCGTCAAAGCTTCTAAATCCAATTTTGCAGGGGAATTGCATGTTAAACAAACTATCTTTCTCAATCTTTGTTCTAGGGTCAACATAATTTAGAGGGTTAGCTCTTTCATCTCCTTCAGGGTCATCCACTACTTCCCCATAGGTCTTCATCGGAATCCGACGAATAGTAAAAAGGGCCATTTTCATGGTCGTTGTCATGGTCAGATTCGTCCATATCAGAATGGTTGTCAAAGTGATGATCGGGTGATAGGTTTGGTGGGTTTTCGTTTTCAACAATAGGGGGCAGGTTGGGTAACTGAAAATTCCTACGGCGGAAAACACGAATAACAGGGATCAAACGATCAATATTACTCATGAAGAAGTATTACGAACAAAGGCACAAAGAATAAGATAGACTAAAGAGAATCCTAGAAAAATAAAATAAAAATCTCACTAGAAAGCAATCTAGTGAGTAGACCTAATAAAATAAAAATTCAACCTAAACAATAACTATTCCCCGGCAGCGGCGCCAAAAACTTGATGCGTGGTTTTGCAACCTTACAATAGGTTTTACCTCTCAAGGGATCTCAAGAGGCTTACAACCCCACCAGGCAGTGTACCTGACCGATGTAGTATAGTGTAGTGGTAAGTACAGGGGATTGATCGTTCTCCACAGGGAATAGTGTTCGTTAGGTATGAAAAGCTACTCTAATTAGGTCTAAGGGTGAGGGAAGATTATTTTTGTATTTTTTTATATTTTATGAAAGCAAATAAAATCTCTGGTTTGAAGGAGTGGGCGGAATTAGTTGCTAGCCAACTAACCCAAAAACTACTATTGCAAATAAAATAAAATAACTAAAGCTAAGTGGTCGTGAAACTTATATGGAGACAAGTGTGTTTACTTAGATTTCCTTACTCCCTAACTATCTTTTACTGGTTGGTTAGTGTGTATTAATTGCGTGGATGACGGGTGTATTCCTTAATACCATTCGTGGGGTGGCGTACGTACTTCCCCAACTCTATAAGCTCCTACTTCACTCCTATGTCGAGCCGGCTAAGAAGCTCCTAACATGGGATCATTAGAATTACCTCATGCATTAAATACAGCCATAATAACCTAGTACGCATTGGTTCATGTTTCTTAAGACGTTCAAGCAAGTTACCGTATAGGAGGTTAGCTAGTTTTCTTTAGCCTAACATCGATAAACAATCATCCAATACAATTAATAACACACCAACAACCAATAATCAATAGTTAGGCTTCATTAGATCTGAGCAAACACAAGATAAATCTAGCCTAGCATGTTAATTGAAAGACAAGCATAAGATATAATTAACTAACACATAGACATATTGATTAATTTGAAGGGGGACTTATCTTTAATTGAACATGGAAGAATCAAGGGTGAAAAACCCTTAAAAAAAGCTGATAAAATCGTCTAGGGTTTGTTCCCAAAAAGTTGCACACTAATGAATGAAAAATAGAAAAGTATATATAGAAAATACATTCCGACGGCGTCAGGTTATAGGCTCTGACGCCGTCAGCTCGCCGCCATTAGGGTTCTTGGACCACCTAGATCCATCTCTGACGCCGTCACGTACAAAACTGAGCTGGGCCGTCTCTCTTTAAGTTAACACCTGACGGCCTAGGATCCATAACACCTGACGCCGTCAGGTGTTATTTTCACATTTTCTTCTTAGGGCGTCACGTATAGTCAGAATCCACTCCTTTGTCTTGGTTGGCTGACGGCGTCACCTTGTGACTCTGAATCCGTCAGGAAGGATTTCCAGCATTCTTTTGAGACTTTGTCGTTTTCTTCACTTTATACTCCAAAAACGTCCAAAATAAGGTGTTTTCCAGAATTTTTCTCAAAAGTACCTAAAATGACAAAAGGAACGATTTAAGGCAATATTTGATCATATTATCACGAATTAGGGCTTAAATGACCCCCTAAAATGGGTACACTTTTCACCTCATCATGCACCATAACCCTAAGGAGTCGAATTCAGACGAACAAGCAACACAAGACACGCCCCAAACGAAAATATTAGAGCTGTAAGAAGGTCCTGCATGTATTCAATTCATTAAGTAGTTTTGTTTTATTGTAATAGTAAGCTTTAATTCATCAGGATAGATGGCCGATAGTTTGTGAGTACGCAAAATCAAATGCCCGCCTTAAAATTGATTTCCCATCAATTAAAGTTTATATGTTTGATGTCTTTGGTGAATTTATACTAGTGCATTGATTACCTCTGTGTCTAGCTGAGCACTGCTTGGGCTGCCATACTCCTTCCTCGCCTATTTAATCCGATGTCTTTGGATAAGTAGGATATTCATAAGTAATCATTAAGGGTTTACTCGTCGATATAATGAAACCAACGAGAAAGGTTTAACTATATACACTTCATATAAAACTAGCAATAAAACAAGTGACAAGCTGCTTAATTATCAGGACATGTCTTCTTATTGTCTCTATTATCTATCTGTGTACGTGTATGCTATTCGCTGATTCGTGCTCATTAGTTTTATTTACTATTTAATTAATAACCAAACTGTGCCAGTATCTCAGGCTGAAACCCCCTTTCGTTAGATTAGACTGTAAAACTAACTTAGGACATTAAAATACTGATTAAGATAACCAGATAATACGTTCCACTCTTAGTGATCGACACTCTGCTTACCATTATATAGAAACTGACCGGGTACACTGGTCGTTAAGTGTGTGTGTTATTGATAAGTCGGCTAAATATAAATGTAAAACTTGAGTAGGCATTAACACTGCTAAACCGCAACGACAAATCACGCGCATGAAGTTTTTGGCGCCGCTGCCGTGGAGTAAATTATTATTATCTGTTAAATTGATTAGTATTTTAATTAGATTTTTCTTTTTATTAGGTTTTTAGACACTAACCCCTAACTTGTTGTATATTAGATAGATTGCATTCATTGTATAATTTGCATATTTACTGTTTTTTGTGTGTTTTTATTTTCTGTAATTTTATTTTTATTTTTATTTTATTTTATTTTATTTTTCTTTCTTGTACTAACTGCTGTCGTTGTATTGTGCTGATACAAACGATACGGCGCATCTGTTCTCAGATGCGGCATATTGCGTTTTTATTTTATAAAATAAAATGCATTTAATAACTCGAGTACGACGCATCCTTTCCCAAGATACGGCGTATTCGGTTTTTAATAAAGAATTTTTCGAAACCCTAACGCCATGCGACGCATCTGTTTTAACAGATACGGCGTATTTAATATTTAATTTAAAAATAATTTTTGAATTATTAAACAGAAGCGACGCATCGATTTTTATCGATATGGCGCATTTACTAAATCAAAAATCTTGTATTTTGAAACGTAACGAAAATACGGCGCATTAGTTTCTGCTAATACGGCGCATTTAATTTTTATTAATATTATTGATTTTTATATCTGACAGGTACGGCGCATTCAAATTCAAAAGCAGCGTGTCTATTTTCTAAAATAAAAGTCTGATTTAATTTTAACGTAATAAGATACGGCGTATCCTTTTTCAAGGATACGGCGCATCGTCTGCAGATATCAGCAACTTTTACCTTTCGTATTCCATTTTCGTTGTTAATTTCCTAATGTCATACTTTCTTGAACAAATCCTACTGATAGTTTTATGCTAATTTCAGGAAGCACCTGAAACAACAATGCTGCCAACAAGAGATATTACGCAAGCTAACGGTAGGTGCCAAGATTGCCAAATAGTGGTACGAAGGGAACCGCAAGTTTGGTGTAAGAGGGGAATTTCTCAAATTGTTACAAGACAATGCCTTTCAAGGATTCCAGAATGATGACGTCGATAAAAACGTGGAAAGGATCCTTGAAATTGCTAAACTCTACAAAACAAAGAATATGACCGATAACCAATTCATGCTCCGAATCTTTCCAAATACACTTACAGGGGAAGCAATGCGTTGGCTGGACTTCGAACTCGACAAACCTCTTAACAGTTGGGTTGAACTTAAAATAAAATTTTTGGAGAAGTTTAGCCGGGAGTTCACCTGTTGGCTAAAATCTAAATTTCTTTTCCTTGATAAGATGAATTCGTCTTTGAAGCACGAACTCTGGATTTTCTGGAGAACAGGAAATGACGAAGAGGAAATAGACAACGAGGAGGGTGAATTGTTTAGAATTGAAACAAACTTGTTTGATTATGAAACCCCTCTATGCAAGGAGTTTAACGAATTTAACTATTTGTTAAAAGCCGATACTGATGTGCTCACTGGAGATTTACCTGGATTCAAAACTTTTGATGCATTCAAGAATACTTGGTTATATGAATGGAATGATCAAATTACATGGGTTTCCAATAAATCAGTATTTTACGATGAACTAGTGCATAGCTGCGAGCCCATTCGCTTCAAGGACGGAACTTGTCAATGGCCAAGCTGTGATTGGAGGAATGACGGATTCTGTAATGGGTCAATTTAATTGGCATGACACAAAACGGAGATGATATTAGTTTTGCAGATTACAGTTGGTATGACTTGGTTGAAGATGGTGAAAGGAAAAACGAAGCCTTTCAAGAGAAAGCAAGAATCGAAGGACTTAAGGAACTTCGCGACCCTAAGGACAAGACATTTTTGGAATGGGTACATAAAAGCTTCAATGATTATACAAAGCTTGACCGAAGATTACAATGGAAATATCAGAAGGAATGGGACAGAATTCAAGGAGATTGTGAATCAAGTAGTGAGGAGAGTTACCATCCTATTGAAGATGTTATGGGAAATCTTCCTGAATCGAATAAAGAAATTTATGAAGAACTAACAGACGAACTTGAAGAATACCTTAGTTGCAATCAAGAGTCTAGCTTTGTCAACGATGATGTTGAATCATTCAAGAAGAGGAAATGTCAACTTCTCGGGATACCATATTAGAAACCTCCGACCTTCACTACTGAAAGATTTGAAGTGATTAAGTATTCCTTTGGACCGATGGAAGAATATGCTGCTATCAAGATTGCCGAGTCTAACGAGCTTACCTGATCCGAAGAGAATGTTGCAGAACTCTATGGAAACATCTTTCGAATGAAGGAAGAAGGATGGCACGTCGCAAGAGTCAAATACGAGCTGAACGTGAGTCTAACTTGAAGACTCTGGAATAAAGACAAGTGCTGACCGGGAGACAACCTAGAACTTTTTATCTATTTTCTGTTCTGAGTCGAGTCTTTCAGACCTGCAGAAGATGCAGCGCATCTCCATCATGGAATGCGGCGTATCATCTGCACTGGTCATAACTTATTTTATTTTTCTGCATTTTTATTTTCGACTTTAAAACATTCTGTCAGTTTATTTAATGCGGAGCATCCCTGCTTAAGGATGTGACGCATCTTTTATTCTGATTTGTATTAATTCCAGGCTCGATACGGCGCATTTTCTTCCATAGGATGCGGCGTATCGACTGACCTAATGATTTACAGTTTTATTTTTTTTTAGGTTTTATTTTCACTAACTACTAATGTATTATGCAAGTTTGAACCTTCTTAACTCAGGTGTGTTAAAGTCTAGGTGGTATTATAGACTCCTGCACTTTTTGTGGAAACATCACTTATGAAGCTTAAATGTTCTAATCCACAAGAAAGTTGATTTTTGCTCGTAAACGCATAATGGAGGATCATTCCGAGCAAATATCAGGGAAGTTTTTCTGTTCTAATTCTTTTATTTTCCAGTTTTAACCTTTAAAACTAACAACGAGGACGTTGTTTAACTTAAGTGGGGGGATGGAGAATTAGAACACTTACTTGTCCAAACTTTTTTAAAATATGCTTAAAATGCACTTAATATATCAAAATTTAAAATTTTTTTAGCATGTTTTTGTTTAAGTCTAAATTACATAGCCGCACACATAACATTATTTTTTGCCTAAAATCAAAAACTTTAGTGTGCTGGTGACTTGTAAACTTTAGAACTTGGCTTGTATACTATTCGAGACCACCATAATGAGTATTATCGATATAATTGGAGTGACTTGTCTAACTTGGTAAATTTCTAGGATTACACCCAAAAAGCCTTTATATGTTATGTGATATTAACTAACTACACTGGTTAGTTAACCCCCGTATAAACCCTTTTGTTTACTCTCACTTTTAGAGTAAGATACCCCTAGAAAAACCCTCAGAGCCATTCCTTTCGTTTCTTACACCTTTGTTAAAATGTTTCGTTACACCCTTACACCTTAGCCTACCCTGTAGATTGAAATCCGTGGTTAGTTACTTTAGGCAAAGTGTGTTTCCTTACATTACCTGTGTTCGCGTGCGTAATTCATTATCTTTGGTTAGGTCGGGAAATTGCACAATGCAATTGGAGTGAAAGTACATATTGTATATTTTTAGTTTATTTTTCGTGTGTTTACTACTTTCACTATTACAGTTATTTCTGAAAGTTATGAAAAGTATGGAAAAATTATCCGGAAAAATCGTGATAGAAAAAGTTGTGAAATTTTACACATTAAAAAAAAAAACGAAAAAATAGAAAAGAAAAAGAAAGAAAAGAAGTTGGAAGTTTGTTTTAACCAACTTATGTAAAGTTTTGTAAAGTGGGAGATATCACCACTATTTGTTGTTGTATATTATATTTATGGATTGAATGGGAGTTGGCCGTTATGGGAACGCCAACTAAGGTTATTCTTTGTTTAAGATTTTATTGAGTATAATTCGTGTCTACCTAAAGCGTGAGTTACATGAGTCAAAAGCGTGAGTTATTCAATTATATGAGTCTTATTCATGGGTTGGTTGGAAAAGTAATTAACCACACTTAGGATTTTAATCTATTTGTTTTGTTTAATTTTTTATTTTACACCAAGTTGTATCCTAATCATTATCCATACCCTAAATCATTCTTCATCCAAATCTTTGATTTATTGAGATTAGGGATTTGAGCAATCTTAAGTATCGTAGTCGTGGATTCGATTATGTATTTATGATTTTGTCGCCCTTTTTGATATAATGTTATTGGTGAAGATTACTTGGTCCTATCTTTATCCTATTCGAGTTAAGGAATTGAGCAATTGCGAGTATCGTGGTCGTGGATTCGATCATGTATTCGTGATTTTGTCGCCTTTTCTGGAATATGAGATCGGTAGAGATTAAAAAGGATGATCAACCCTTAACCAAAAAACCCTATTTACCGCTTTAGACTTGTTACTCCTTGGCTTTAGTGGGGGGAGATGCGTATACTTGTCAAGCTTATGATAGAATATTCGTCACAACTAGCAACTAAATGATTTAGAATTGTTTTATATTGAAAAGTTATTTTTGTTTCTACTTCGTTAAGTGGTTGGTTGTGTGATTGTGATAAAACGAATACGTGCTTAATTACTAAAAACAAATCCTAATAACTTTTAGTATACATTTTCATAAGATTAAATCTAAGGTTTACATGGGGACAAGTAAAGTTCAAGTGGGGGGATATTTGATGAACTCAAATAAGTACATTTTATTATCATCATTTATCCTATTTATTTGACTTGTTTTACTTTATTATGTGTGAGAATCGGTGCTTTAATGTTTACTTTAGTGATTCTCAGGTAAAAACAGGTAAAAGGTGAAACTTGGCGATTTTGGACTAATTATGGAGCAAAATGAGCAAGATGTCAAAAGTCTACTGAAACCCAGAAGATGCGCCGTATCTCACTCAACAGATACGCCGCAATATCATACTTAGATGAATTCGAAGACCATTGCCTGACTTTGAAGAATGCGCCGCATGGAATTATACCATGCGCCGCATATGAAACTTTGGTCAAAGAAGAAGATCAAGCTCGTTCTACTCCAGATACGCCGCATCACACAATTGACATACGGCGTATCACTATCAAGACTTCACCAGAAACAATCCAAGACAACTGAAGGACATGCGCCGCATAAAGATTCAAGTTACGCCGCATCTAAAGGCGGTGTACGAATATTCCAGAATATAATAAGCTTGGACCCCACGCGAAGTTATGTCGATGTGCCGCATCTACTCATTACATGCGCCTCATCGAACCCTCAGACAGAAACTATAAATACCCCAAGACCTAGACGAATTTGGTGTGCACCATAACCCTAAGGAGTCGAATTCAGACGAACAAGAAACACAAGACACGCCCCAAACGAAGATATTAGAGCTGTAAGAAGGTCATGCATGTATTCAATTCATTACGTAGTTTTATTTTATTGTAATAGTAAACTTTAATTCATTAGGATAGATGGCCGGTAGTTTGTGAGTACGCAAAATCAAATGCCCGCCTTAAAATTGCTTTCCCATCAATTAAAGTTTATATGTTTGATGTCTTTGGTGAATTTATATTAGTGCATTGATTACCTCTGTGTCTAGCTGAGCACAGCTTGGGCTGCCATACTCCTTCCTCGCCTATTTAATCCGATGTCTTTGGATAAGTAGGATATTCATAAGTAATCATTAAGGGTTTACTCGCCGATATAATGAAACCAACGAGAAAGGTTTAACTATATACACTTCATATAAAACTAGCAATAAAACAAGTGACAAGCTGCTTAATTATCAGGACATGTCTTCTTATTGTCTCTATTATCTATCTGTGTACGTGTATGCTATTCAGTGATTCGTGCTCATTAGTTTTATTTACTGTTTAATTAATAACCAAACTGTGCCAGTCTCTCAGGCTGAAACCCCCTTTCGTTAGATTAGACTGTAAAACTAACTTAGGACATTAAAATACTGATTAAGATAACCAGATAATACGTTCCACTCTTAGTGATCGACACTCTGCTTACCATTNATTCAGTGATTCGTGCTCATTAGTTTTATTTACTGTTTAATTAATAACCAAACTGTGCCAGTCTCTCAGGCTGAAACCCCCTTTCGTTAGATTAGACTGTAAAACTAACTTAGGACATTAAAATACTGATTAAGATAACCAGATAATACGTTCCACTCTTAGTGATCGACACTCTGCTTACCATTATATACAAACTGACTGGGTACACTGCTCGTTAAGTGTGTATGTTATTGATAAGTCGGCTAAATATAAATGTAAAACTTGAGTAGGCATTAACACTGCTAAACCACAACGACACATCACGCGCATCGATGCACTAGTTTCGTACTGTGATGTAGTACTGTCGTACTGTGATGCACCAGTTGTTCATACACCTTGTGATGAACTTGTTGCTAAAAGTTTGATGCACTTATATTGATAACATTTTTGTGTAGTTATCGACCTAAAACATGTTATATTTAGTTTGATTCGAACTACATTTTGTTTTCTTTTAGATCTAGAATAAAATGTTGAAAACAATATATAGAAAAGGTGTTTAGGAAAGTAGCATACAAGGTGTTTAATACAATATTTCAATGAGACTTTATGTACGAATTCGTGCACTTTATCTGATGGATCTAAACAAACACCTTGTGTTAGAGTGATACTTTGAGTTATATTATTAAGCACGCGGAATATACTTAACAATACTTAGAATATGGATTGTATGATGTAATGCAAGTGAGAACAGTTGTATGTAAGTTTAACACAAAGCTTCAATATTATTAATAATAATACGAGTGATCTTGCTTATCACTAGGGTTACACCTTGAAGCTCTCTAGGGTTAATACGTACCTAGAACAATGACCTAGGACTTCCTTTTATAGCATAAGGAGTCCTTTACAAGATTAGTATTAAGCTATCTATATAGAATATACACAATATCTTTTCTATACTTATCTACATACGAATACATCATAGTTATCTAGATAGCAGTGGTAATATATGTCCTTGCAGTGGTAATGTGTTTCCACTGCTAGTGTATTCTTCAGCAGTGTCTTCCATAAGACTATCAGTGATAACTGTCAGCTTTATTCCCAACAATCCTCCCCTAAACTTATGATTTCTCTGCAAATCAATAAGTTTCTTCAATCTGCATCATCTCTTAGGATTTGGGGAATTCTTCCAAACACTTCACTTTCTTCCTAAGGCCTGGATTGCTCTTGAACACTGATCTTGTAGCCTATGTATCAATGCTCTAACCTTTTCAGTATCTTCATGAACTCTAGTTTGTGTTGACAACATTGCAGTAAGTGTTCCAGCTTTGAGTGGGTATTCCTTTTCTGCAAACATAAATACATCCACTCCAGCTTTTGTAGAAACATGATGAACCTCACATGAATCATAATATGTCCACGTAGTTGTCACACCTATAGCTTCAAACTTCCAGTACCTATCATTAGAGTCAGGTTCATAAAGTCTCCTTAGATCAACCCATAACTGCATTTCCTTCACATCTTTAAGATTATCAGCTTTGAATCTTTCTTGAACCAAATTCCATAGTGTATCAAGATCACTTCTATCACATGCTTTAATTAGATCTTCAAATTGAATGAATGATGAAGTTTCACCACCCAACCTTGTAATCTTCCATGTTGGAGCAAAATTATTAGCAGTGTATACTTCCCAATCAACAATTGGATGTCTGACTTGCAGTGGATCAGGATAAAAGTCTTCTTCTTCAATTAAGATCATTCCAGTCAGCTGTTCTTCTATAAATTTCTCAGATTGAACTTCTTGTTCTTTAGCAAATCTTGTCTTCTTTTGAGTCTGAGGTTCACTTTCTTTAGACTTTCTCTTCAGATGAGGAAATCTTCTTTCTTCTTCTTCAGAGTTCACAGGAATAAAATCAAGATCTTGCCTTTTAACTCTGTAGTAGACACCTTCAATCTGATCATGGGTCATTCCTCTGAATTGATGCATTTTCCAGCCACCAACACTGCAACAGTAAGTCTTCATCACTGAGATAACTTGTGCCTTAGTTGGTTGCCTTGGTTTCTTTTGACCCTTTCTGAATGAACCAATTGCTTCTTGAAGTGCTTGTCTATTCTTCATTTCAATGAAATCCTTCAACTGAGCTGTTCTTTGATCTTCAGTTAAAGATTTATCTGCAACTAGGTCAATTGCTTTTTTCTTGATCACTGGATCATTGTCAACCAAGAATTCAACTTCTTCTTCTGTAGGTACATATGTAAATTCTGGAGTCTTCTCTCTCAGAATTGTAGGTGGAACAGTGGAAATTGGATTTACATCAATAGGAGCAGTGGTTTCCATTATGTCCAATCTTTTAGCCTCCATGAAGTCTGCAATCTCCATTTCATCCAATCTCTTCTTGTTTACAACTTCATCTTCTCTTATCTATCTAGCAACTTCAGCATCATAGTCAACTTGAGCTTGTACTCTCTTTTTAACCTTCCTTTTTGGTTGCTCTTCACTCTGCAGAACTGCTTTACCTTTCTCTTTCTTTATCCTTTCAATTTCTTCCTCTGCAATGGTAATTGTCTGTCCAGCAGTGGGAACCATTTGCTCTACAGTGGAAATAGGAACTTCTATAGAAATTGGATCTGCAGTGGGAATACTAGTAGCACCAGTGGAATCTCTTTGCTCTGGTTGATCTGTGTTAAGTTGCTGCTGTTGAGGAACTTCATCTTGAATATCACCCATTGGCTCAAATGCCAAATCTTTAATTCCAAAATCAGCATCTAAATCAGCATCTAACTCATCTTCATCTCTGAAATCAATTCTCCTCCCCTTGGTTTCAGCATCTATTTTCCTCCCCTGTTTGGGAGAATTCACAAAATCTTTAAAGAAATCATCACTGGGTGAGGATGAAGATGAAATCACCATCTTTGCAGTTCTTTTCTTTTGCTTTAACCCCTGTAACTCTTCCTTCAAGGCTTGAATCTCTTCTTTCAACTGAGTAACATCCTTGGCATGCTTCTCCTTAACTTGTGCCAAGTCATTCTTTAGAAATTCAACCTGCTTTACTAAGTTGGTACAAAGTTCCATCAAATCCATATGTTGCTCACTGCCCTCAACACTTCCAACTGTGTTACCTGTTGGGAGAGGTGAATCATAGGGCAAAGGTTCAGTTTCCATCCTAGTTGGACTAGGTTGAAGCCTGGAACCACCACTGCTTGTTCCTAAACCAAAAGGATCAGGAACATGCTATGTTGTGATGAGAGGAGTTGGCTGTTTTTGCCTCCTCTCATAAGTGCGAGTAACTGGTGGTGTGTAGTTAATTGTTGGAACAGTGATTGTGGGTGTGTTTTGGGATACAACCGGGATTGTTGCATCTTCACCCAGTACCTGTGTAATCTTTGCAAGCATCTCAGGAAAAAGTGGTTTAACTTCCCCAGTACCAACCTTATCCATGTTTTGAAAAACTTTGGGCTTAAGGCTACGGATTTTGTAAACTCTTTTATGTGGTTGCAGTGGAAATTCATTTAACACTGCTTGCACAAACCTTGGATACATTAAAAATTTTGTGGAACTCTTTACATTGCCTTGCAAACTTGTAAAAATATATTTAGACCAATTAAAAATCCTATCTGTGGCTAGACAAACCAAAGGGTAAGCCATTGTTGAACTAAATTGTTCATAAGATGTTTTCTTAGGACTTAGGCAATGCAAAAGAGTATGTATTAAAAATCTCCAATGGGGACAAAAACCATTCTTTTTGAAAGTAAGCTTGTTGTCAGAAGTGTCATACCCCATTGTTGAGAGATGTTTAAGAATATCTAAATTGGGTAATGTGATGATACCATTGAGATCATTCAATTGGAGAATTCTCCTCAAGGATGACTCAGTAACATCAATAGTTACCTCATCCACTGTGGCTCGAAGAGTATCCACAGTTTCATGTGTATCTCCATCTTCAATGGTGATGGACTCAACAGAGTTCCAAAACTGCTTGATTTAAGAGATATAGATTGTGGGATTAAGAAGTAAAGCATACCTCACATGAGTAGTGTTTAGAAAGTCCACAATCTGATGAAAAAGAGGACCACTCTTGTCGTATGACTTTTCCAAATAAGCCACTTGGTTGTGCTCATCTGCAAAAGTGATTTGTGCCATAGTATCTTTTGATGAAAAACAAGTCGTGTTAGTAGGACTTGAATAATGAACTCGCCAATTGAGAGAAAAGTATATATACTGCTAGGGTTTGAGAGTTATGCGCAAGAAAGATTATCTAAGGTAAAGATTTATCTTAAGAGAATAAATACAATTAGGAAAGTAGATAATCTTCTAAAAATTTTACCCTATTAATATGGAAAGCAGTTACTCTCAACGGCTAGTAAAAAGTTTGTTACTGACGCAACAGTTGTAATGGCTAGTTCAACAGTGGTAAAAATAACACTGGCAGTGGAAACTGTGAACTAGCAGTGGTAATTTTTCACAAAAATTTTCAAAAGCAGTGGTAAAATAAATATAGAAAAATTAAACTGCTTTCTTCATAGTTTTTAGCAAACTACCAGCTATCAACGGATTTGATATGTCTTTACCATGAGCCGTTTGCTATGGACTAGCCAACTCTTAATTACTAAGAACATGGTGAGTTGATGACCATATAGTTTTTGGTAAACTATCAACCATAAACGGATTTGTTAAGTCTTTACCAGTAGTCGTTTGCTCTGGACTAGTTGATTCTTATGTGGGTTAGACATGGTGAATCAATAACCATTTGTTGTGTATCTCAGTTATACACCTTTTATGATCAACTCCCAGCAAAGATTGGTTATGTACCTGCAATAGTTAGTATAATACAAAGAATACTCATGACCAACTTGTTTTAAACCAAAGTTACTTTTAAACAAGCCACTATTCACAAATATCTTCTAAAAGTCAACCCGATAATATCTCTATTTACTTCTCAACCTACCAAAATAGGTTAAAGTAAATATCTCCTTTAATGAGACCTTTTGATTGACTTTGCCTATATAAAGGGACTTGGCTCTCTATTATCTTCACCAAAACACATTATAACTTTTCACAAGATCCCTAAAAGAAATCACCATGAGCAATCTTCCTAACATCATTTACATCTCATTTGATTCCTCCTCAGATACAAAGATTTTGATGTCCTCTGAATCTTCTTCAGAGGCATCAGGATGGGCAAGTTACTTTCCACCCTGTGCTTCCACCTCTTCATCCAAGAAGCCAACAAAGAAGACTACCAATCCTGCACCTGTTGCTGAGCCTGCACCATCTCTTGAGTTCCACTCCAGCTCATCAGATGATGATGATGAGTCCTATTCCTTGTCCAAGGAGTTTCCAAGGGCTCTAACTAAAGCTTTGGGAGCAGCTCTCTCCAACATGAAGCAAATCTCCATCCCAGAGAGGCCTGCAAGACTACCAAGGCCTCCTCCACAAGTTCTTGGGCTTGCTTGTCCTAGAATGCAGTCAACCTTTGAGAACAAAAGGAAGAGTGCTCAGAAGAACAAGCACAACTATCAGGGCAAGGGCAAGAAGCCAATGGAGTAGCTTATGTAGAGTATAGGGGTGTAGGTTGTTTTAAGCTTTTATCTTTGTGTTTTGATGGTGGTAATTTGTACTCTCCTTTTGAATGAATGAAACTTTTCTTTTGAATGAATATTTGTAGTTTCTCTGTATTTCTTTTTCTACTGTGAGAGTAATATTTACCACTGCTTGCCTTTTTGTTTCCACTGTTTGCCTTAGTCTCTGCATAAAAGTTAGTGGACAAACAAAATACAAGCAAAACATATCCAAACTTATACAAACATATACAACAATTTTAGTACCAAGAACCTCCCCTCAAAACCAAAGACCATTAGACACAAAAATTTTATGGATTAAGCATTCCAATACCTGTTACCAAGTACTGAGACCTTCCCACATCAAGTCCTTTTGTTAATAAATCAGCATAGTTATCATCAGTATGGATTTTGACAACTTGAATTAGCCTTTTCTCATAACAATCTCTTATAAAGTGATGTCTAATTTCAATATGTTTAGTCTTTGTGTGCTGAACTGGATTCTTAATTATGCATATGGTACTACTATTGTCAATATAAATGATGGTATTCCTAAAATTGTACCCATAGTCCAAAAGTTGATTTTGAAGCCATAGAACTTGAGCACAGCAACTTGCAGCAGCCACATACTCTGCCTCAGTTGATGAAGTTGCCACCATTGTTTGTTTCTTGCACTGCCATGACACCAATCTACATCCAAGAAATTGGCATCCACCCGTTGTAGATTTTCTATCCAAGCTAGCTCCAGCATAATCACTATCTGAGTAGGTAACCAATTCCATAGGAGATTATCTGGGGTACCATAATCCCAAATGAGGATATGCTTTAAGATATTTGAAAATCTTCTTAACTGTAGTCAAGTGTGATTCTTTGGGAGTGACCTGAAACCTTGCACAGGCACATACTACAAACATAATGTCTGACCTTGATGATGTGAGATACATCAAAGAACCAATCTTAGATCTGTACATATGTACATCAACTGCTTCTCCATTGTTCTCTTTTAGAAGCAGATGTGTACCTCTGTCTGCAGGTGAGCTAGAGGACTTTGCATCAGTGAATTTGAACTTCCTAAGTATCTCAGCCACATACTTGTCTTGATTAATGAAGATTCCATCTAGCCTTTGTTGTACTTGAAGTCCCAAAAAGAATGTGAGTTCACCCATAGAACTCATTTTGAACTCATCTTTCATAAGCTTCTCAAAATCTTTGCACATCTCTGGCTTTGTTGAGCCAAAAATAATATCATCAACATACACTTGAACCAGCAAGATATCATTTTTGTCTTTCTTGATGAACAAAGTTTGATCAATTCTTCCTCTGTGAAACCCATTATCCAAAAGATAAGTGGCTAAGGTTTCATACCACTTCCTTGGTGCCTGATGCAATCCATACAATGCTTTAACTACCCTGTATACTTTGTCAGGATGTTCAGGGTCTTCAAAGCCTGGAGGTTGTGAAACATATACCTCCTCATCAATTTGCCCATATAGAAAAGCACTTTTTACATCCATTTGATAGACTGTGAAGCCCATAAAGGATGCATAGGCTAGAAAAAGTCTAATTGCTTCTATTCTTGCAACTGGGGCAAACACCTCTTCATAATCAATACCCTCCTTCTGAGT